>BQNB010111104.1:0-22417 GCA_026074375.1 Tanacetum coccineum
CTGATCCTATGGATAAACTTGCAAGAATGTACCTAAAGGAGGTTGTTACGAGGCATGGAATACCTATTTCAATCATTTGCGATCGCGACCAGAGGTTCGCATCCAATTTCTAGAGGTCACTTCAGAACGCTTTGGGTACTAATTTGGATATGAGTACTGCGTACCATCCATAAACAGACGGGTAAAGCGAGAGGACCATTCAAACTCTCGAGGATATGCTGCGTGCTTGTGCGATCGACTTTGGAAAGGGTTGGGTTAACCATTTGCCATTAGTCGAGTTCTCATATAACAATAGCTATCAGGCTAGCATCAAGGCCGCACCATTCGAAGAACTTTATGGTCGAAAGTGTCGTTCACCTATTTGTTGGACTGAAGTGGGAGAAGCTCAAATACTCGATCCGAAAATAACTCAAGAGACCACTGAGAAAATCATCCAGATCAAGCAAAGGATGTAAGCCGCTCGTGATCGACAAAAGAGTTACGCTGACTTGAAGCGTAAACCAATGGAATTCCAAGTCGGGGATAAAGTTATGCTTAAAGTTTCGCCTTGGAAAGGGGTCGTACGTTTTGGCAAACGGGGGAAGTTAAACCCTAGGTATGTTGGACCTTTCAAGGTGTTAGAAAAGGTTGGAGAGGTTGCTTACAAGCTCGAACTTCCTGAAGAGTTGAGTAGAGTTCATAATACATTTCATGTGTCTAACCTGAAAAAGTGTCATGCCGACGAACCATTAGCCGTTCCGTTGGATGGACTTCATCTTGATGACAAACTTCATTTTGTTGAGGAACCATTAGAAATAGTGGGTCGTGAAGTTAAACGGTTGAAGAGAAGCCGAATCCCATTAGTCAAAGTTCGATGGAACTCCAAGAGAGGTCCTGAGTTCACGTGGGAACGTGAAGACCAATTCAAGAAGAAATACCCACACCTCTTCACCAGGACCGCATCGTCGTCAAGTGCTGCATTGTGAGCCTTGAGGACAAGGCTCGTTTAACGGGGGAAGTCTATAACACCCTGTGTTTTCAAGTCATTGACGACGTCGATAAACCTAATATTTATTTTTAGTATTGTACGCGTTTGCTTTTAATTTCATGTATTAAGTAAAAATCGCGTAAGCTAAAAATTAGCGTTCAATGTAAACAGGCATCAAACAATTAAATGTTTACATCAAGCAAGGGTTATATAATTATTTTGAGGATAATTATTAACTTTGTTCATTTTATTTTTATCGGATACGTAAAGTGTATACGTTTCGCGATAAATTGCGTTTAGGCACTCCCGGAACCACAAAAACTTTTCTACGCTTCAACAAATACCCACTTTTATACCCAATACATAAAAGTTACAAAATATATCATATATATCATATGTATGCCGAAATATTTGCAATATATACAAGAAATATAAGAAAACTCTTCCTCTAGCATTTGGTCAAATGTACAACACATACTCATTTAAAACCTAGCTAAGTTGGTCACTTTGACCCAAGACAAGAAAACAAGGACCCTAGAAACCCTCATTGTGTTACTTGACTACTATTGCATACTTTTTGACCAATTGAACACATATATTGCAAGTATCATACAAGAGAAACACATATGAAACTTTACAGAGGAAAAATTAAAAACTCTCCCATTACCATAATAACCACGACTTGAAAACACTCCTTTACCAAATCCTTACAAAATTTTATACATCCTATACACAATACACAAATCCTTCCTAAGATATTCTAAGGCATTTGCAAGCATTGGTTACCCATTTTCAATTATTAATCAAGGAAAGAAAAGTTAGGATTTTCACTTGGAAAACTAGGGTTCCTATTGTGCAAGCTTTGGTTTTAAATCTAAACAAGGGTTTAGATTGTGTTAGTCATCATCTTCATTCATCACTTTTCTATTAAAGAATTGGTTAACCATATCAAAACTTGGTCAACTTGGTTTATGTACTTAAACTTTTCTATTAAACCATACAATACCTTGTTCCTTTGATCCCAACCAATACCTTTAAGACCATGAAATGTTTCCTTGACTAACTATTGAAACATTTTGTCCAAAGACTTACCATATATGCCTTGTATACTAGAGTAGGAACTCATACAAAGTCTCAACACTTAGAGAAATTAAAAATTCTCCCAATTACCCATAAAACCCCACGACTTGAAACACCCCTTTACCAAATCCATACAAATTTTTCTAAAACATATACACACATAAACACACTCCTCCTAAGAAGTTAATATAAGGCATTTGCTAGGGCAGTGGTTAAATATTCAAGCTTTAATCAAGAAAAGAAGTTTAAGGTTTTCAGTTGAAAACTAAGGGTACAATTATTGTGCAAGCTTTTGGTTTTATCTAAACAAGGGTTTTAGAGTGTGTTAGTCGATCATCTCATTCATTCATAAGGGTCATCTAGAATCTTTATGTTTTACATTTATTCATTCTTTGGCATAGTTAGTTTATTTAATAGCTTGAATCACCATTTAGGATTTTTAACATGTAAAAGGAGTTTTTACTTGTTGTCATCATTTGTACCACTTTTATATATTTATGGATGTTATGGTGTCATGTTAAAATGGATGGTAAAGTGTTGTATCAAGTTGTTTTGGTTGTGAAATTGGACTATGTACTAATTAGGGTTTTAAAAGATCATTTAATATGTTTCAAGTGAAAGTAATGCAAATGGCATGTAAATCTTGTTTATGGACTTTTAATGATGTTATATGATCACTAAAATAAGGATATAATGGAAGTATACATATTGTACACACTTGGTTAATGTATAAAAGTTCAAGTATGAACTTGAAGTAAAAAGACACTTAAGTAAAGTTATGTTTTCATGAGATGTTATGACTTGTACATTTTGATAACTTGGACATATGAGGATTATTATGGACAAATGGACTCTAATATATGTATGATATATAACATATATGATATATAAGACATGTGGTGGATTACAAAATTGAAGAGTATGAAAACAAAGGTTAAAAATGGACTTAGAAATCACCACAACTTCTGTCAAAATTCGAATTTTAACATATTTATTTTATGATTTTATAAATACTAATTCTCTGAACGATTCGAAATGGTTAAGAAACTTGAAAAACGATTAAAAAACAAAAAAGTTACGGTAAAAACAAGTTATACGATAAATAAATGGATTTATAAAATAATTTTTATAAAACAATTTATAAAAAATTATATAAGACAGCAAGTTTGATATTTTTGATAGATTACACATATTTTTAGGATTCTAAAATGATAAGAATCGTAATTTTTCAATTAATAACGAACGAGTTATGAATTTTGGAGATTTACAACAATTAAATACTTTATATAAAATATTTTTATAAAGTTACTGTTCATGACAGAAATTTATTTATTTGTAACCTCATAAATAATAGAACTTTCAATTACGAGAACGTATTTGCTCGAAAGAATCGCTAAAACGGGAGCTTTGACGAATAAATATACGACGTTTGCGGATTTTAGGACACAAAATCGAATATAAGAAAATTCATGATCTTGGTTATTGTGAAACAGTAAAGTTACTGTTCCAGAGGACCAAAAAATATAAAAAATGTCTATATTTCATAAACTCGTCTTAGTACGAAGACATTGGCATAAGAAACGAAGAATAGAGGAGAAACGGACTTTAATAACGGTGAAAGTTATGTCGATTTTACAAAAGTTGTTTAATTATTTATAAAATGTTTTGATTTTATAAACATGATTTCACTCAAACATTTAGTTGGTGATTAGCTATATAGACTTATGCATGGTAGTAGTGTGCAATGTGATTAGTACTTATACGACCTATATTAATTTAGGTTGCATTCGATCACTTACGTGACGCATTATCTATGATATTTGGATTATCGATAACTCAAGGTGAGTTCATAGCCCCATGTTTACATGATTTTGTTTTACAAAGTTTTTGGGGTAAGAAACATGCAATGTTTTACAACTAGACACAAGTGGTTAAGTTTCATATTATGATTACGTGTTGCCTAAGTGCGATACCAAAGCTGAGGCCATTATCATGGAACTGTCAGTTACTGGATTGTGCGTGCGCGAATGATTTAATAGATCTTTTGGGGTTGACATCAGCGTTCAGGTTGATTTAGCTAAGCACTGGGAAAACGGACGTATACCATGTCAAACTATAGGATGTGTTGCGGGTTGAAACATTCATCACGTGCAATGTAAGGCCCAATTATATGGTATTTCATTTATGTCGAGCTTCAGATGTTCATGAGTTTATGGCAATCGTAATTACATTTATATGATGTCTGCATCTGTTGCATTATCATACACTTAGGAAATCTTGTGGTCCTACAATATATGATTTATCAAACCTATGAATTCACCAACATTATTGTTGACGTTTTAAAGCAATGTTTTTTAGGAGATCAGTAAGCACGAGGTGCAAGGGATACATTAGTGGTTTTGATTTGGATATCACACATTAAAGATTTTGTCGCATTTCTATATTTTGTTAACTGTTATGGGCCTAGACAATCTTTGTATTTTGGACAAGTGGACAAGTGAAGCTTCGGCTGATGTAAAAGTAATTTGTTAATCCAATGTATCAGTTTTAAACAACTTTTGGTCGTTCTATAACTTCTTTGTGTTATAGATATATGAAGTAACACGCCCATACCTTTTTCGCTGTGACCAATTGGGGGTGTTAACAAAGAAAATCTTTGCAAATAAGGAGAGACAGGGAAAGGTTTTTCTAGGGAATAACACCCTTGTTTGAACAATGATGATAACCTAATCAAGCATGAGGGTCTAGATCAGGGGATTCTACTGTATTCTTTCAAACACCCATTAACTTAACCTAACCATCATCCTATAGTTCTTAGGAGAAACAGTCAAGAGGGAAATAGAAGGAAGGACATTGCAGTTACTCAGGAGGACACAACAAGTATGATAGTGTTACTTACACTTCTAATGATCCACCTCTTAGTGGTGAGGATATCATGCAACTATCTGAATTGATGCTTTTGTGTACCAATTTATAGAAACAAGTTCTTGATTTACAGAAGGCAAAGGATGCTCAAGCAAAGGAGATTGCTGATTTAAAGAAGAGGGTCCAGAAGTTGGAAAGGAAAAAGAAATCAAACACTACAGGATTAAAAATACTAAAGAAAGTTGGTATGTCTAGAAGAGTTGAATCCTATGAGATAAGGAGAGTTTGGGTGATCATGAAGATGCATCCAAACAGGGGAGGAGTATTGAAGACATTGATAAGGATGCTGATGTTTCTTTAGTTGATGATACCTAGGGGAGGTCAGATAATGAAGAAATGTTTGATATAAATGATCTTCATAGTGATGAGGTAAATGTGGATATGCCAGTTGGTGAGAAACAAGAGCAGAGTGCAAAAAAAAGAGAGGTAGATCTAATTTTGAAGATAGTGTTGCTCCTACACCTATTGAAGAAATAACTTTGGCTCAAACACTTATTCAAATCAAAGCAGCTAAACCTAAAGTTGTTACTACTGCTGCTACAACAACAACAACTACAAGACCCAAGGCTAGAGGGGTTGTAGTACATGAGCCAAGTGAATTCAGAACTCCACAAGAATCACAACCTTCAATGATTAAAGACAAAGGCAAAGCAATCATGATTGAGCCTGAAGTTCCTCTGAAAAGAAAAGATCAAGTTGCTCTTGATGAAGATTTGGCAAGAAATCTTCAAGCTCAGTTAGAGGCTGAACTTATAGAAGAAGAAAGGCTTATAAGGACACAGGAAAAAGAAGAAGCCAAACATAGCTTGATTGAGTCATGGTGATAATACATCAAGCTATGTTTGAGGCAGATTTTTGAGTTAGCACAGATGGGGGCTTCAAGAGAAAGATCAAGGAGTGTAAACATGAAGAAAGCATCATGTTGTTGGTAGAGCTTATGAACAAAGAAAGAAAAATTTGCAATGCTTAGAGCTGAAGAGAAAAGCAGATAAGCACCAACCTAAAGCACCAAAAAGAGGAATTTAATTTTACCTATCTCAAAAATTATGGGTGGGATACAAACTAATCAGTTGAAAGAGAGAGATCTATGAAAAGATATCCATTAGTTATTTTTTTTTTGGGAATTTTAAATGAAATGAGGAGAGTAAATACTTTTATACCTATGGATTCTGAGGTAGTAAAAAGCAAAAAGGAAACAGAAGAAAGTTCTAAAGGAACAGAGGATGAACTCAAATCTAATAAGTCAAAAAAGGCAGAAAGTAGTGAGGAGAAAGTTAAAGGCAGCAGAAAGAAGATACTTGGTAAGAAAAGAGCAGGGAAAGAGCAACAACAAGAATCTTCAAAGAGACAGAAAATGGAAGATGATAAAGAGATTGATGAGCATGAAGAAGTTGAAGTAGATGATGAAGCTAAGCTGAAAAAGCATTTGGTGATAGTAAAAGATGATGATGTAGCAATTGATGCTATTCCACTTGCTATCAAACCACCAGTGATTGTTGAATACAAGCTTCTTAAAGAAGGAATAATGGTACATTATCAATTGATAAGAGCAGATAGAAGTTCCAAGAGATATTCTTCAATGATTAGGATGCTTCAAGATATTGACAGAGAATATTTGCAGACTCTTTGGAAGTTGGTCAAAATAAAGCATGGTGATATAAGGCCTGAAGATGAACATGAAAGAGTGTTGTGGGGAGATTTTAAAGTCATGTTTGAACCAGACATAAAGAGTGATGTATGGAGAAATCTACAAGGGAGACAAAAGTGACAATTTGGACGTTTATATGACTCGTGTGGTTGTGCGCTTTTATAAGGTTTAAAAAAGTCATACTTCTTTAAGGTTAGTTGGAAAGGATATAACTCTCACACCAATAACAATCACAAATATACTTAACAAGAAACTTCAAACTGATTATTGGAATGGGATGTGCTATCAACTGCTCCAGTTATGGTAAATAAGCAGCAAAAAGGGCAATAAAAGGTTTGAATGCAATCTTCTGATCGTGATGGAAGACTTTTACAAAGAAACTTGAAGATTCAAAGGATGAACATCAAGTTTAGGGAAGGATTGTTGGGACTTAAAAGACTTCAAGGATTCTTAGAAGTTACTACTGCTCAGGTACATAATGGAAATTATGCTAAGTAGTTAGTACTGGTAGTATAAAGTTACCACTGCTAGTTACTACTGTTAGTATAATTTAGTACTGTTAGTATAAAGTTACTGCTGTTAGTTAAAGTTAAGACTGCTCAGAGTTGAAGACTGAAATATAAGCTAAGTAGTTAGTGCTGCTAGTAGTAATGTTAAGACTGCTAGTACATGTTACTACTGTGAGTATATATTAGTACTGCTAGTACTAATTGCTTATTGTACGATGTTGAAAACAAGTTTATGGTGCTGAATTACAACTGCTAGAAGACTTACTACTGTCAAGAGGATAAAGACGTTTAAAGAGATAAAGATTGTGTAGAGAACTAAGAATAATGTGAAGATAAGTATTGAGATTATTTTGTACAAGATATGTATAATGAATTTGTTTAAGTGATATAATTTATGTTTAGAAAATTACTATGTTATCTAGAATGTTATTTATGCCGACTAGGACCCTTATCTTAGTTATAAAAGGATGGTCCTAGGAATAAGTTGTGATATCAAGTTTATGAGTTTTCATAGTTTATCCAAGTATCGTTTTTAGAAAGCTCAAGGTTGTAAACCCTAGTACTAGTGAAGAGTACTCGTATTATTGATCTAATAATATTGGAGCGTTTGGTTATATCTTTGTTTATACACGATTACTGTTTTATTCATAATACTTCTAGGTATTAAGGTGTAGATTCCGAATACACTTTAGTATACATACAAAGTTTCTACAACAAGTTATTTTGGATTTATCCAAGGTAATTTAACCTTAGACAACCTAAGGAATCGATTAAGGATTAGGATCAACAAGTATAATTAGATTAGGAAAGCCTTAATCCATGTTTTATTTGAATAATTAACCCTTAGAATTATAATATTTAGGAGTTGTTTAACTCATGCATGATTGATATTGATTAAATTTGAAAGTGCACTGTTCATATTATGATTTATGATTAAAATTATTATTGGAAAATGATAAAAAAAATCAGAATTATTATTTTTAGCCCAGAAAGTACGCCGGTTTTATCCCAAAACCGCCGCACTTTGCCCATTTTCCAAGAAGTATGCCGCACTTCAGGGAAGTGCGCCACACATTTTACCTCATAATGTAACATAATATTTCAAAGACCATCAAAACTGTGACCATTGGTACCAAATCATTTCTATCATAACTATAACTTTATTGTTGATTGTTTTTTGATGTGTAGACCCAAGGAACACAAGATAATAAGGCCAGATCATCAAGATCCAAACGCCCAAGACAACAAAAAATAGTAGAAGAACTATTACTTCCATAAGTTCACCATGAGTTTTTGCTATGAGAAGGATGTAGCCGAGAAGCTAAGTCTAGGTACAACACTAAATTAGCCCAATTGCTTCCTAGATACATTTACTCACCTTGTGTCGTGAACTGGGATGTGCTGAACCGAATGGGTTATGATGGAGAGATTGATGACATATTAAGAATTAGGTTGCGTGAAGCTGGATCAGATGAAGAGATATTTACTTTAGTGGCTTGGATTAGAGCTTTTAATATCAATGAGCCAATTTATGCCGAGCTTTGCCATGAGTTTTATTCTACTTATGAGTTTGATGAAGTGTGTGCTGATGATGAATTGCAGTCGAAGAAGATTATCAAGTTTAGACTGGGTGGACGAGCTCACAATTTAACCTTGTTGGAGTTTGCTCGAAGGTTGGGACTATATCAAGCGGTTGAGCTAGAGGAAGAAGGTTTTAATGTTTACTTTGAAGGAGGTTTGCGTAATGATGATAATTTTAATGCTCAGGATTATTGGTTAAGCATTAGTCGAGAGGATAACCTTGGTTTGTCTAGGAGTCATACTTCTACTATCAGGAACCCAATTTTGAGGGTGATCCATAAAATGATCACTTATGGTTTGTGTCAAAGGATGACTGGGTATGACAAGATTTAGAAGAATAATTTGTGGCTTCTAAGTATGTTTGATGCTAGACACCAAAATGGGTATGCAAATGTAGCTTCGATGATTGCAAAATGGATGAAGAGGAAAGGAGCTGGGACTCAGAAATAGAGTCAAATTTGTTGTGGTCAGTTTATCTCAAAACTTGCTAGGAAGTGCAAGGTATTGACAGAGGATGTGGTGAGGAGCTTAAGTGCTCTAACTTATTGTAGAAGATCTGGATACGGATTACATTAGAGATTTGATCGACTCTAAGGGTAAACTTATTCAAGAAGATCTACAGCCTGGTGTGCCTAGAGTTGGTATTACTAGACCTTTGAGAGCATCTATGCAGGATTTATATGATAGGATGAGTAGGATGGAGATACGCCAGGATGCGATAGAGAGGATGGATTATAGGCAGTCATATCACTGGGACAGGTATCATAGACTGTTTGTGCATAGCTGTTGGGGTTTTAGTGTTCACTGCAGGGAAGCTTAACCTACCTTTCTATGCTCACGCCACATATGTAATTTGTAGTACCAGCCTCCACCACACTAGTATCAGTAGCAAAACACGATGATGTCGAGTAGTGTCGAGATGGCACAAGTTGGTTGTGTGACCGCATGTTTAGGGTCACTTATGTTCTGAAAACAATTTCTTTCAAAACATTATTATTATTATGGTGTGTTACTTGTGTAAAAATGCCTCTGTTGGCAATTAAACAAGATTATTGTACTTTATATTATTAAATCTTTTTAGGAAGATTTTATTTTCATTTCGCTATGCAACATGTCTACATTCGTAACAGAAAAGGAAGATAAGGGGAAGACGATTCTTGACATGAAGAAAAGGATTTAGAATATCGATCACATTGGAAAATGCATTTTTTCCCTTTTGCATTTTATCTTTTCTTATATTATTTTCACATTGGAGGACAATTGCTCATTTAAGTATGGAGGGGGAGATAAATGGAAAACATTCTAAAAGTTAAGGAAAATTTTTAAAGAAATTTTTTGAAAATAACATTTTATTGATCACATTCAAGCAACCTGACTCTGGATTGATAACATTACTAGCATATATATTCTACCCAAAAAATTGAGAGAATTAGATCTTAAGGATTCAGGTATTAATCTTTGATACCTAAGATGATTTTATCTTTGGCTTTCTCGATTTAAGGAGTGAGCAATTGCAAATATCTCATCCGTTGTTATGGCTGTGTATTTGTAGTTTTGTCGCCTTTTCTGGAGTATTGATATCCATTTTAAATTATAGGAGTGTTGCGGTGATTTGTTAATTTCTAGACTTGTGTTGAAATCTTATAAGACCGCATAGTTAGGGATATAGTTCGCGTGTTAATGTTTCTTACTGATTAGAAGTGATAAAATATATATATAATGTACCATTAATTTTGTTCGAAATGATTTTTTAATTAAATTATCCAAAATTGTATCCATCAAATTAAAGAGCTTAACTGTAGTTTATGATATGTGCAAAGAAGTGTCGTTTATTTAAAGTATGGGGGAAGCTGTTTTCCCCATGTGAAAGTGATATATTCAATGTTAAAAATGTGGATTGAATGATGTGAAGGAATAAGTTGGATGTATTACGGATAAAGTGAATTATGATTTTGTTACAAACCTTTTTCAACAAATAATAAATAATATCACTAAATAAATTACCTCTTTTGATGTTTATGTTTGGTGCTTACGCCATGTCGGTGAAGTTTAGTTTTTTGTACAAGCTTATGGTAATTTGAACATTTCATGACTGCGCGTATGAGTGACTTCCGTTTACTATCCATTTTACTAAATTGAGCGAGTGTGAAATAGAAACTTATCTATAAATATTCGTGAGTTGCTTTGTCGCGTTATCTATGCTTGTGATCATTAATTTGTTTTGTTAAAACGAAATACTTTCGCTTTGATTGCTTGAGGGCAAGCAATAAGCTAAGTATGGGGGGATTTGATAACACTCCAAATATACATAAAATATCCCTCAAAAATACATTAAATATATATGTTAACGCATGAAATATTGCAAAGTTTGCTTGTTTGTTGTGTAATATTCATATCAGGACCAAAAATGAAGAAAAGGACTAAACGTGCAAAAGAATCCCGTTAAATACACTAACGGTCGTTATATGAAGAATCTAGAAGAGAATTTAAAGAGGAGTTAATGATCGAAGCCAAAGTGCGGCGCATAATTATCTTTGTGCGGCGTACTTCAAGACGAAGTAAATGCTATTTAATTACACACCAAGTGCGGCACACAATTTTCCTAGTGCGGCACACTTCTCCTACAGTTACTCCCAAGTCATAAATGATTGCAATGATTATGTAACCTTTCACTCCCTAAATTCTAGTAACTGATGCACCATCCTCAAGTATAAATAGAGCACGAAATTCAGGGTTAGAGGCATCCCATTCTTCACTTTAATCATCTATAATTATTTCTCATTAGTTAGTAAGTTGTTCTAGGGAATTGTTGAAGAATAAACCTTATTCGTCATCATATTCCAGGTTTTAGTAGAGGAAAGTACCATTTAATTTTAGAAGGTTGTGTTAAGAAGAAGTTATATTGTTTGTAGTTGAATTTCTGGGTTGTTGGAATTATTGTTCGAAGGAAACTCTTGAAGAATCAATATATTTTGCTATTTGAGTTTGGTATAAACACGTTTTCCTACTTTACTATTATGAATTCTGAATTGTTCATGCTTGTTATGTGTTTTGAATTTATGAATATGGAGTAGTTTAACATGTTTGTTTGGGAATCATGAGGGAATTATGGATTAAACTTGGATGAACTAATGAATTTTGGAAATTGTTAATATGATCTTGATGTTTTTATACCCGGATTCTTTAATAGTCATTTGATCATCATTTTAGCCCGGATATAGGTCGAAAGACTCCGGCTAAATGCCTGATTTCCAAGTTGTTTGTCTATGACAACTAGATCTTAGCCTTGTGAGGATTGGCTAACAAAATGATTATTAACACGAGTATAAGAAGGTTTAAAGCTTAACCATATGTCTAACGAACTTGGTTACGAAAGATTATATTTATTATTTCCAAGCTTGAATTGAACTTAAGGCATTTTTGTAATCAAAAGTAAAGGCCGAAAGGATTTTTTATTATAATAAATAGACAATCATTTTAGCAAACTACCCATTTCTTTAATCGATTATACCTTCATTCTTGAACCCGTTATCTATCCAAGTTTATCTATTTTTGTTTTCGTTCTCCCAAACAACATCATCTTATATCTTGAAGTACCTTGAAATCTTTAGATAGTGACAGTCTATAAGATTTACCTTTTCGTAATATAATTGACCCTTTCTAAGAATTACCAATCATGTGGAACGACCTGGTCTTACCCTAAACCTATACTATAAACGGGGGTTTATACTTTACCCGTGTGTTAGTTGAAATTCGAATAAAACTAGTATTATAAATTTAAAGCTTTAATAACACATCAAAGTTTTTGGCGCCGCTGCCGGGGATTGATTTCATTCTTGAATTAGTCGTTTTTATATTACAAACCAAAAAAAATCAAAATCTCCGTACAGTTTTCTGGCAAACTGAACCCATTTTTACAGAAAGTGCGCCGCACATAACCATTGTGCGCTGGTTTTTCTGCAAAAACTCAAAAGTACGTCGTTCTTTAATCAAGTACGTTGCACTTTTTCCCCTTTTACAAAGAGAAACAGTTTTTCTTAAGGAAAACACCAAAACAACAAAAACCCCAACTCTTAAACTGTAATTGAGCATTATGAAAATGTGGAATTTATTCCTTATGATCATAGTAGTCAAAATCTTGTATTATCGTAATTTGTACATTAAAATAAAAAAACCAAAAAGAATTATTTGATAGCTTGCTTATTTAAATTTCTAAATGCCTTTGTGTATCTCTTATTTACTAAGTGTTGCTTATTTAACTTTGATATAATGCAAAATAAAAACTTAAAAAGAATTTAAAAACTTTATTTGATGATAAATATGCTTAAAATTTTGAAATTTGCTATGTTTAATAAATATTTAGGATATAATAAAAATAATAAACATAAAAATGCTGAAATTGAAAATTTTACAAGACGCCACACTTTTTAATAAAAAGTACGCCACACTTTTTATAAAGTGCGCCGCAATTTCTTGGCTGAAACTAAACAAAAAGCTTGTTTGTTTGTTTTTGAATAAAAATTGCTTAAACTTAAAAATGCTATATGTTTGTTGATAATATGTAGATGTAAAAAGGTGTTATTATTTGTTTTAACTAACCCACTAATGTTTGTTTTAATGATGTCCTATTTTATAAGAGTTATGGATCCAAAATCGAGTCTTGGAAAAATTTGCTTAGGAGAGGACGTTGTTGTAATCTCGAGTGATAAAGTTGAAGGATCTGGAGACTAGAATTCTCTGGAGTTTCAAGACACTGCTAACAGTGGGCAAAATAAAGCTATGGTTTTCTATCAGATGGATACCGAAGAGGTTAGCGATAGATTTGTGGCTCCTTGTTTTGTCAATGGGTTGGAAGCTTATGATGGTGAGATTAATCTAGGAGTAGAGGAGAATATGATCTCAAATGAGTATGCAGTAAAGCTATGCTTGGAGCATGAAGTCAAAAGAGGAAACAAAGTGGTCAAGAAGGAACTCATTGTTGCACTCAGAGGTGAAATCTACTTTGTAAAATTCATTATCAACCCAGAAGAAGATGATGTTGAACCTGGGGTGATTTTTGGTAGATCATTCTTACGCTTGACCAAGGCAATTACTGATTTCGGGGCTAGAACCGTCACTATATACCCTGATATTGATCCATTCTTGGAAGAAACCGAAGAAGAAAGGAAAGAGAAAAGATGATTAGGACCATTTGCTTGATTTCAACATAGATGATATACCACTATTGGGTGAAGAAGGACTTCCGCCATTCGTATGCAAAATGGGGAAGAGTATCCGTAATAAGAAGCGGGCAACAGAAAACCTTAATTTTTTCTATCAAGATATGGGAACATCTTCATCAACTGGTGGTCATTTAACCTAAGAAGAAGAAGCTAAAGAAGCAATAGCAATTAGAATGAGTCAAAAGTTTGCTTTATTAGAGGAGGAGAGGCCAATAATCGAGACCATGGCCTATAATGACAAATATAAGAAAATTCTCGATGAAGTTTAGAAAGACAAGGTGGAGTTAGATGGAAAGATTATAAAAGAGGAAGAGGAAGCAGTAAAGAGGATTAAGGGAGAGGCATTAAAAGAAAAAGAAGATCCTGGAGCTTTTATATTTCCCATAAGACTGGAAGGACAAGTTAACGAAAATGCGTTAGCAGACACGGGGTCAGATATAAATACTATGCCTTTCTTATTATATGTGCAATTAGGGAGAGATGATATGAAGAAGGTGGATAAAGTAATCACGATGATAAATCATACTCAGGCAGAAGCTATGGGAATACTCACAAACGTTCTCTGTCAGGTAGGAGTGACTACCTTGATTGCCAAGTTTCTAATCTTATATATTCCGATCGACCGTGATTTACCAATAGTTGTTGGTCGTGGATTCCTGTGTACGATTGGAGCCATAGTCAATACTCCTGAGAGACTTTTCTCAACCTTTGATGGGTTTTGTCACCAAACCTTCCGTGCTGCAAGATCGGATTTTATGAGAAACGCAGAAAGTGATAGTGATGGCGAGGAAGAATACAAGATAATGAGAAACAAGTTTGGAGCACCGATATATGGACCAAAGCTTGCACCATACTACAAACTGAAACTAAGTCATTCCGAAAAATTAGTGTTTGGAAGAAGGCAGTTAGTTTCCTTGGCTCGTTACCAGTGCCATTAAAGCAAGTCAATTGGAAGCCTGATTATAAGGGCTCGTATACTAAAGAAGAAGAAGCAACAGGGCAATGGAGAACTGAGATAAGATTGACTAATCCGTATGGGAACGTTTATTTGCAAGGATTCACAACAAAGAAAACGGACAGGAAATTATCGAAGTACCACAAGTTGAGTGACATCATGTCACCCAACTGGTTTATGAAATGAAGAAGTGAAACAAGTTGGAATAAAGGAGTAACTATATACTCTCGTTTTTTATATTATGTTTTAAGAATAAAATCATTTGTATAAATCCATAATGGATTACATTTGATGTACGGAATTTAATCCGATATATGATAATTATTAATATTGAGTTAATATGATGAGCTAAAATTATGTTTAGATCATGAAAATTGCAAAACAAGTTTTGTGTGGTTTAATATATAAAATTAAAAATATATATATGAAAAAGGGAAAGTACGCCGCACTTCAGGGAAGTGCGCCGCACTTTTGAGCGGTTTTCTTAGATAAAACTTGCCAAACACGATTTTAACCCATTATTATAAAAAAACTCACACACTCACCAAAACCGTCGGGGTTATAACAAAAACAGAGAAAAAGTTTTCAAAGATCAATCTACAAAGTTTGTAATCATGCCTAGGGTATGTTTATATCATTCCTTAACTTGTTTATTATCAATTTGTTTTAAATTGCTTATCATTTAGGGTTTATAAAAATTAGATTAGGAAAATTTAAATCCATGTTTTATATGAACAATTGACCCTTTGAATTAGGATATTTAGAAGTTATTTGATGCATGCATGCTTGATATGGATTAATCTAAAAAACACTGTTCATATTATGAATTTACATTTAAAAATAAATTGTTTAAAGATCATAAAATTCTTCATCAGCCCAGAAAGTACGCCGGTTTTGTCCCAAAACCGCCGCACTTTGTCCATTTTCCAGGAAGTACGCCGCACTTCAGGGAAGTGCGCCGCACATTTTACCTCAGAATGTAACAGAATATTTCAAAGACCATCAAAACTATGACCATTGATACCAAATCATTTCTAACATAACTATAACTTTATTGTTGATTGTTTTTTATGTGTAGACTATGGGAACAAACGATGACGAGGCTGGATCATCACGATCCAAACGCTCAAGACATGAAACCGTGGAAGAGGTATTGCTTCCACAAGTTCACCACAAGTTCTTGCTATAGGGAGGATGTAGCAGAGATGCAAAGTCTAGGTACAACACTAAATTGGCCCAATTGCTTCCTAGACACATTTACTCGCCTTGTATCGTAAACTGGGATGTGCTAAACCGAATGGGGTGTGTTGGAGAAATTGATGACATGTTAAGAATTAGGTTGCGTAAAGCCGCATCGGATGAAGAGATATTTACTTCGGTGGCTTGGATTAGGGCTTTTAATATCAATGAGCCAATTTATGTCGAGCTTTGCCATGAGTTTTATTCTACTTATGAGTTTGATGAAGTGTGTGCTGATGATGAGTTGCAAACCAAGAAGATCATCAAGTTTAGACTTGGTGGACGTGCCCACAGTTTGACTTTGTTGGAGTTTGCTCGATGGGACTGTATCAAGCGTTTGAGCTAGAAGAAGATGGTTTTAATGTTTACTTTGAAGGAGATTTGCGTAATGATGATAATTTTAATGCTCATGATTATTGGTTAAGCATTAGTCGAGAGGATTACCTTGGTTTGTCTAGGAGTCATACTTTTACTATCAGGAACCCAATTTTGTGGGTGATCCATAAAATGATCACTTATGGTTTGTGTCAAAGGACGACTGGGTATGATAAGGTTCAAAATAATGACTTGTGGCTTCTAAGTATGTTTGATGCTAGACACCAAAATGGGTATGCAAATGTAGCTTGGGTGATTGCGAGATGGATGAAGAGGAAAGGAGCTGAGACTCAGAAAGAGAGTCAAATTTGTTGTGGTCAATTTATCTCCAAGCTTGCTAGGAAATGCAGGGTGTTGACAGAGGATGTGGTGAGGAGCTTAAGTGCTCCGATTTACTGTAGGGATTTGGATACAACTACACTTAGAGATTTGATCGATTTTGATGGTAAACTTATTCCCGAAGATCCACAGTCGGGTGTACCTAGAGTTGGTATTCCTAGACCTCCGAGGGCATCTATGCAGGATTTGTATGATAGGATGGGTAGGATGGAGATACGCCAAGAGGCGATAGAGCGGATGGAGTATAGGCAGTCATATCACTGGGACAGGTACCAGGGAGTGTTCGAGCACATGGCTGGGGTTTATAGTGTTCCAATGCAGGGAGCCTACAACCCACCTGGGTATGCTCAGCCACAGTATGACCAGTACTATCAGCAGTACCCACCTCCGCCACCACAGTATCAGCAGCAACAGGATGATGATGAGTAGTGTCGAGATGACACGAGTTGGTTATGTGACCGCATGTTTTGGGTCACTTATGTTTTAAAAACAATTTCTCTAAAAACAATTATTATTATTATGGTGTGTAAAATGCCTCTGTTGGCATTAAAACAATATTATCGTACTTTCTATTAATAATTAATTAGGATTATTATTATTATTTGTTTGCGCAAATGTTTATATTTGTAACAGGAAGAAGAAAAAGAAAAAGAAAGACGCGAAGCAGAAATGACGTGAACCAAAGATTCAGAATATCAAACACAATTGAAAAGTATTATTTCACTTTCCCATTTTATCTTTCTCTATAATATTTTCACATTGAGGACAATGCTCATATTAAGTATGGGGGAGATAAACTGGAAAAGTTAGAATTTTTAAGAAAAGTTAAAAGAAATTTTTGAAAATAACATTTTATTGATCACATTTAAGGAACCTGACTCTGGATTGATAATATTACTAGCATATTTATACCACCCAAAAAAAATTATGAGGATTAGATCTTAAAAATTCGGCCATCTCCCTTTGATACCTAAGATGATTTTTATCTTTAGTTTTCTCGAGTTAAGGAGTACGGCTGTGTATATGTAGTTTTGTCGCCTTTTCTGTAGCATTGATATCGATTTAAAATTGTATGAGTGTGCCGGTGATTTGTTAATTCTAAAACTTGTACTTGAAATATTTATGAGACCGCAGTAGGAACACGTTCGCGTGTTATAAACATTTTACGGATCAAGAGGTGATAAAAATACAAAATATAAGTAAACAATAATTTTGTTCAAAAAGATTTCTAATAAAATTATCTGAAATTTTATCCGTACGAATTGAAGAAAGTAAATGTTGGTATTACTGTTTAAATGAAGTGCGAATGTTGCAAACTTCTAAGTTCGTTTGAAGTAGTGTGTTTATCCTAAGTATGGGGGAAAGCAAGTTTCCCCCAAGATTAATATTTATATAGATGAAAAAAGATGATATAAGTGAATAGTTGGTTAAATTATGGATAAAATGAATTATGATTTATTTATAAACCTTTTCAACAAATAATAAATATTATCACTAAATATTTTTTACCTCTTTTGACTTTTATTTTGTGCTTACCCAATGTCTAAGTTTTACGTTTCTTGTACAAGCCTATGGTAATTTGAACATTTCATGACTGTGCGTATGAGTGACTCTTTTAACTATCTATTTTTACCACTTTGAGCGAAATCTTACTATAAAAAAATTCTTGAGTTACTTTGTCGCATTATCATTGCTTGTGATTTATTAATTTGGGTTTTACCAAACGAAAATTCTTCGCTTGATTGCTTAGAGGGCAGCAATAACTAAGATGGGGATTTGATAACGCTCCAAATATACATAAATTATCCCTCGAAAATACACTAAATATATACGTTAACGCATGAAATATTGCAAAGTTTGCTTGTTTGTTGTGTAATATTCATTTCAGGACCAAAAGTGACGAAAAGGACTAACAATGCAAAGAAATCCGGTTAAAATGCATTAAAAAAAAATAAAAAAAAAAAAAAAAAACAGTCGTACAGAAGGAGCAGAAGGAAAATTAAAGAGGAGTTAATGATTAAAGCCAAAGTGCGGCGCACAATATATTTTATGCGACGCACTTCTAAATGAATTAAATGCCATTTAATTAATCACCAAGTGCGGCGCACAATTTCTTTTGTGCGGCGTACTTTCCTGTCAGTTACTCCCAAATCATAAACGATTGCAATGATTGTGCAACCTTTCACTCCCCCAAATTATGCAACTGAAGACCCATCCTCAAGTATAAATAGAGCACGAATTTTGGAGGAAATCATCACTCAAATCATCCAATTCTCATCTTTCAATCATCAATCACATGTTCTAGTAGTTTTAGTGGTTCTAAGGAGGTTTTGAAATTTAACCACCACCTTCATTAGTTTCCTGGTAAAGAAGCAAGCAAACCCTCAGAAAGTTAGAGTTGCTAGTGTTACTATAGACGTACCAATAATTGTGTTGGTAGTAAAAATACATGAGCTTGACTATAATATACATTCCCATTTGCGATGTGCAAATTCTTCCAACTGTACCAAAGATAGAAAAATTTGACATAATACTTAGGAAATACAAACTTTACACTTTAAGCAACTAGCAACTGTAAAATAAACAAATCTAACAAGGTAGGCTAAGGTGTAAAGGTGTAACGAAATAAACAATTGGTGTATTTCCTAAAGGATTGGCTCTACGGGTATAATTTAAGCATTTTAGTGTAAAAATTAGGACAATTAACATTCTAATTCTATCCCCCTACTTGAATTATACAACGTCCTAGTTGTATAGATAAAACAGTAAATACGGGAATTAAAAAGAATTAGAATGAGAAACTCCCCTGATATTTTGCTTGGTAGATTCTCCATGTTGATTTATTGAGCAAAAATTCATGTTGAACAGCCGTCTTGAGGTTTCAAGACTCCAACACTTCAAGATCTCCAGATTTGTAAATTCACCACTAATATTTGTCGATATTTCTTTCACGAGGCCCTATATAAAAAAATAGGAAAAACGTGCATTCCTATCTTGGTACCTATGGTTAATTTAAACTAAACTAAACAAACTAAATATGAGTCAGTATGGTGAATACATCGTATCATGCGCATGAATACGCCATATTGCCATAACTGACAATAATATTTTTTTAAGTGCATAAAAAGTGAAGACTGATAACGTCCAGACAATTAATACACCGTATGGTATGGAGCGGATATGCCGTATTGATGTCTGGGAAGACAGACTCGATAAATTTAAATAACATTCCAGGTTGTCTCCCAGGAAGAAATTTTATTTACAGTGAAGTCTTTAAGTTAGACTTTTTCTTCAGCTTCTCTTTATTCAGCTCTAGTTACCATCCATCCTTCGTCCATCATACGAAAGATTTCCTGGTATGCTCGACATGCTGCATCCCTTGTTTTTGCCAAATCATCGTATTCATCTTCTTTAATAGCAACATACTCTTCGTCTTGTCCGAATGAATACTTGATCATCTTGAATCTTCTCATATTGCACACTAGCAGTTCATGAGTTTCACATAACTCTTTTCTTTCATCATGGGTTTCATTTTCATATTTAATTTCATCATGATCATGATTATGGTAGGTAATCTCATGGCTTTCCCATCTTCTCCAACCATTATTGTGTGATTCATCATCACTGATTAAACCTTCTATGATAGCTTTATTTTTTAAAGCTTGTTCTTTCAGCTCGCAATCCATTAATGCTTCGTACCATTCATAATCTTGGTAATGGAGCGAGTTTCCAATTATGTAAGCTCCAGGTAGGTTTCCTCCATTACAGTATCCATCATTCTTCTAACTACATGTTGGTCATTCAGAACATCCAGTTTTATAATTGAAAGGCTTACAATAATGCTTAACTGGTGTGGGTTCAGTCCAAACTCCAGTGTTAGTCTATGGTTTCTCAGCAACCCATGGTACATCCCTGTTCCATTCATAGATCCAGTCATCCTTATATTCTTCATACATCTTGAATCCCTCAATGTCCTTAGTAAGTAAGTCCGGATCGATTTGCAAAAGATATTTAAATTCATTGAAGGCCTTGCACATAGGGGTCTCAAAATCAAATATATTAGTGTCGATCCTAAAGACTTTAGCAACTTCATCTTCATTATCAGAAAACTCTTCATCTGTGAGCTCAATTTCATCATCTCCTCTAATCCAGTAAATCCATAACGCTTTCTTTGTATAATGATCCATCGTCTTGTAGTTAAAAAATTGTGACCCCAACCATTCAATAAATGCAACATTAGATGGATCATATCCCGTATCATCATCAGCTTCATGCGACACTTGTTGCTCCGAATTATCATTCTTGTTTGAGTCACATCCGGTTGAATTCTTTGTTGAAAACTTTAAGTGGTGTATCGCAAGCGAGCGAAACACCTTCGTCGTTAAGATCCTCGAGTTTCTTAAACTCTCCTTTGATTACCTTTGTCATTTTTAATTGAAAAATAACCAGAAAATTTATCAGTAGAACCAGCGGGAAAAAGGTGTTAAAAAAATTTAAGCTTTAAGTTCGAGAGTGGAAAAGAACTTTATCAGATGATCGATATGCCGTATTCAATAGAAGTGAATACGCCATATTAATCAGTTGAGTGAATACGCTGTGTTGGACAGAAAGTTGGATACGTTGTATCCAATGGAAGTGGATACGCCGTATCGAGTTATCGACCAGAACAATGTATTAGGAAAACAATTAAATTAAGCACACAAATATACAGGAAAACAATTAAACTAACAAATATACAAAAATATACAGAATATACAAGAATATACACTAATCTAATTAACACTACTCCTAAGGGTTAGATCTAATGTTAAAAACCAAAATATAAAATATAAAATAAAAATCAAGATTAATTTTCACTCCCCGGCAGCGGCGCAAAAAACTTGATGTGTCGTTGTGTGGTGTATATTTTTATGATTCAAGTTTTAAATTTATATTTTGCCGACTAAACCAAAAACAACACTTTAACGGGCAGTGAACCCAGACGTTGATAGATTCGTGGTAAGTAGGGTGTAGAACACTTGAAGCGAGGTTAAATCTCTCAATTTATTAATATTTTGGTTATCTAATCTAAGTTAATTATAATCTAAGTCAAACCTATGCTAATCCTACGTTAGTTCTAATCCTAATTCTAACAGGTAAAAGGGGGGTTTCAGCCTGAGAGACTGGCACAGGTTTGGTGGTGACTATAATCAATTCAAGGCATTTTAACCCACACAAGCAAATTGACAGAAGATAAAAGAACGGTCAAGCCTTATGATAGAAAACAGTATTAGCCATTATTAATCCGATTAGAAGTTGGTTTGTTTATTCAGTGCAATAATTACTTATCTTGAAGTGGCATATCATTTTTAGACTTAGGCGGGACTATATTAGGAGATTTTGGGATGTTATTAATGAAGTGATGAAGTGGAGTAGACAAATAAGGGAGATGGTGGTAGCTTGGACAAACAAAATTAGGAAAAAACCAACATGTTGGACCTACATTTTTAGACAATGGAATTTTTTTGCATCGTTAGTCCCTAAAGACGCACGATGTTTGACTTTTACTAAACAGATTGATGTAAATTGTTTGACGTT
>BQNB010111105.1:6091-22417 GCA_026074375.1 Tanacetum coccineum
CGTTTTAACTTATGTTGTTAAAAGGCTTAAATAGGGATTTTCGGATATGGCCTTTAACGTTTGAGATCGCAAGTTAAAGATACTTGAATATTTTGAATGAAATATTTAAGTTATTGACTTGTAGCAATTTATACTATATATAATATAATATAGGTGAAAATAAACAAATCACTTTTAAAATCCAAAAAGCAATAAGTTTAAATTCACAAATAAAAATATATATATCTGGAAGTATCGGTTTCTCGCTTCGTTATCCACAACATTTAAAACCGGACCCGGGTCGTTATGTCCCAACGAGGCGTGAATTTGAAAATTGAGTTTTGGTTTGTGGGACAATGCTTGAATAATCAAAGATTGGATTGGGTTTTCTAAACCTACGGGAAAAAATCAATTAAAAGGCAATCTAGACTAAAAACGAAAGCAATTACGAAATTAATAACGAACGCGGGAATGTAAAAACACGACTTAAAACCTAAAATATCAAAATTTAATCCTAAAGTGATTTTTTAACTTTTTATAAATCCTAAGTGACTAAAATGCAAGAACTAAGAAAACTAAACCAAAAATGAAAGTATTTTAAGCATAAAAACACTAAAAACGTGAACGGGATTCAATCTTGTTCTTTAAAAAATCAAATTCTAAAATTTTAACCCTACGAGAGCAAATCTAATTTTCTACAGTCCTATTTGATAAAAGAAAATTTTCTAAAACAGAATTATATTTTTTTGACTTTTTAATAATTTTTTATGAATTAAAAACGGATTTTATCTAAATTAATTATAAAAAATACTAAACGAAATTGGAAAAATCTGAAAAAATACAAGAAAATACCTTAAGCTATGAAGAACCTAGGAAAAATACGAACTTTGACAAACAGCTTATAAATAAGCCGTAAATTAGCTAAAAGATGCTGAAAAGCTTAAGGGCTAAAAAACCCTTAAATACAAACCACTTGGGACTTATAACGAAAAAGTCCCAAGGGCGCAGTGGTGTTGGGTGTGTGAGTTAAGACGTTTGGTTGAGAGGGTAGAGGTCAGGGGTTCGAGCCCTGCTCACCCTTGGCTTCCCCTTTCCCAAACGTTTTTATTTTTGAACATTTTTTTTGAAAAAGTTTTATAACTAAAAAATAAGCAAATTTAAAAAAGGCAACTTTTTTATAAACTTAAAAATAAGCTGGAAAAGCTAAAAGAAGATGACAGACTAGCTTTTTTTACACTAAGTGATAAATGGCTTAACAGTTGGGCTAATTTAGAACAAATAAGCTAGTGGAATTGAAAAATAAGCTAAAACAGATGGTACACTACACCTAATAAACAAACTTAAACAAAATAAGCAATTGAAAATAGGCAGAAAAGTAAAAAATAGTAAATAAGCAAAGTGGGCAACACTGTTACTTAAATTCTAAACCAAATGAGCACATAAGCTCAAAAGAGCTTATGACTTAGCAAATAAGCCACTAACTATGTCTATCTAACCTAACGAACAAAAGCAAATAAAAAATAAGCACAAAGAATAAGCAAATACTCAAAAATAAGCAAATAAGCTAAACAGCCAAAACTATTAACAAAACAGCTTGGGGGGCTTTTTAAGCTTATTTTTAAGCACTGAAATGAATCCTTATGGGTATGTAGCTTATACCCCTGAAAAGCTTATCCAATAAGCTACAATAATCAACATTTAAAAAGGAGTTTGAAATTCATCTAAGCTATTAAAAATACACTTGAAAAGGCCTGCTCACACAGACTTAACTCTTTTTGGTTTTCTTTTTGAAAGAAAAATGGCTTTTTGCAGACTTCAAAATAAGCTAGTAAAGTAAGATAAAAACACAAAATAAGCACAAACAGATCAGGCTTGATATGCAATGAACTTATTCTAACAAATTCAGACCCTAAAACAGAAATTTACTTATCTAAATTATAACTTGAAAATGACCTTTTAAGCTTTGAATTTGAAACAAGTGCAAATTTATTGATCATTTAAACAAATCAAAACAGACTAAAAAACACACACTTCTACTGCATTTGAGACTAACATACCATCAATAAAACAACAACTAGGATTAACAATAATTCAGATTAAATCAGATAAGCATTGCGTTAAACCTAGAAAGACTTCGGAATTAAACCATAGGAAACCAATACCTTAAAACTTAGATTAGATTTTAAATGACTTGTAAAACTACTTATAGACCTAACTTTAAGCAGATTAAAACTGATAAAAAGGACAAAGTGCATCATGACACATTTGACCCATTTTTAGACTCCTTAACCCCAAACACTCATTTTAAAGTGAACACATTTTAGCTAAATAAACTAAGGCAGGCATAAGGTAAGATCAAATAAGCAATGAGTAACAAGATAACATTTAAATAAGGAAAATAATAATGAAACAAGCTTAAATAAGCAATGCTTATAAATAAGTGAAAATTGGTAAAAAGAGAGTGAAACCTTTATCCCTCTCAAACAGGGATATACAACCTAAAGAAGCTCTATGTCCTAACCCCACTTATAAATAAGAAATTCTAATAACCCATAAGCTCTTCCATAGCCAGCTATCATCCAAAAGCTTAAAATTCAAAATTCTTGATTCCATTGAAACATATCTTTCCAAACTTTGTAAAAGCTTTAAATAAGTTAAAAGACATATTTATATAAAGCTTAGAGCTTATAAAAAAAATAACTAATGATTGATAAAATAACTTGATGCATAAACTTAAAAGACAAGATTGTAAAAATCTTCAAAACAGAAATTTATAATCAAAAGAGAATACAAGAGTTTGAATGTAAAAGACAGTAATTAAAAGACAAGAAAACATAAAAATAAAGACATTTAAAAATAAAGTTAAAACTAAAACTACACTACTCAGCTACTGTGTGAAAACACACACACTTTTATAGCCGTATAAGCCTTTTGAGGTGTGCTTGTTGTGTTTCATTTGTGAGAGTCTTCAAGCTTTCATCAATGCCATTCATTTTTCTTGTTACCCAATCAAAGTGATCACAGCCTTCTATTTTCTTGTCCAATGGGGAAACAAGGGATTGCCAAGGTGTATTTGGGGTGTAGTGAAGTAGGGTGAGGGTTGGAGAGTGATGTTTTTGTCTGGGGTTGCAGGGTTTGAGGTGAAGTGATGGTGACACGTGAATTGTGTCAATGACGGGAAAAGGGTTTATACGTTTTGGGGGTACAGGGTACAGGTTTGGGGGATTGGCACATTTGGCCCCTCAATTTGTTATGTGTGTTTGCAACCACAGTCCTTGAAGGACTAACGGTGTTAAGATGTAAAAGGGTTTGTGGGTTAACAGGGTTAAGAGGTTAATGGGGTTATGGTTTTGGGCTTAGGACTGGGCCGGGTTATGTTTTTGGTTTTTAAAAGGTTTTGATGGTTTTATAAGCTAATAAGGCTATGTAATCTTTGAAAAAAATGCTTAAATGGGCTGTCCCGACCATAGATGGTACGGTGGCCCATTATTTTTCCATTGTTTTCCCTTCCGTCGTTGACTTGACTTTTTTGACTTTGACTTTGACTTTTTGACTTTGACTTTGACTTTTTGGCTTTGACTTTTTCCGCTCTTTCCGTTCCGTGCTTGGTTTTGTCCGTTTTGGCTTGATTTTTTGTCCTTTTGTCGGATATCCGTTTCCTGCACAATATAAATGAAAACATACAAATACAATGTATTTTGGACGTTTTTGTCATGTTTAAGTACCTTTTGTTAATAGAAAACTGGTAATGTGTAATTAAGCAATACACTCAAATTTCAAATCATTAAATAAGGGATACCAAATCAACTCCGTGATCACTTGTCATGATAATCCGAATCTTTAGCTGTTTGTCATTTTAGTGAATCTTATTCGGATCCTTTTTAGTGTTATGTATCGTGTTTGTTGTGTTGTTGAACTCAATTAACGTTCACGTGATTTTACAATTCTATGACTTAAACCGTAAAAAGAATCGACTTTTACGGGATTTTACAAAATAAAAAAAACGTGAATAAAAAAATTAATTGTGGTTGAAATCGTTGTTGAAATTGAAGTACGTGAGCTTTTGTTGACATTACATAGCTACTAGACAAACGGTTGACAAACTTGAACTTTAGGTGGCTAACGGTTGAATTATAACCACTAAGGACTAACGATGCAATCCCTTTTTCAACTTGAAGGACTAATATCCAAGAAAGGACTTCTTAAATAGATTTGAAATGCAGGGACTGCATGTGTCATATTTCATTTAAGTTTAATTAATAAAAAAATCCCTCCAAACAGTTGTCTCTTTCGTTTCAAAAATAAGAAATATGTAACGTTTAAATTTCTTTGATTGCGGAATGCTACGGTTATCGTCGGTAAAATCTGAATATACCACAATGATCGAAAAGATGTCACACACGAGGTATGAACGTTTAACTCCCGTAAGCACCGTCACTCGAACTCGAAAAACCCAAAACGACTTATAAACGTGAGAATTTTTTCCTTTAAGAATAATGGGTTGTTCGTCTTGCATTTTTGAGTTGTTCGTATTACGTCAAGATTTTGAGTTGTTCCGTATTCGTCAAGATTTTGGTTGTTCAGGGTTTTTTCATCAAGAAGAAGTTG
Source organism: Tanacetum coccineum (assembly GCA_026074375.1). Taxonomy (NCBI): domain Eukaryota; kingdom Viridiplantae; phylum Streptophyta; class Magnoliopsida; order Asterales; family Asteraceae; genus Tanacetum; species Tanacetum coccineum. The sequence continues at coordinate 10,679 of BQNB010111105.1, forward strand.
TATTGTTGCAACACTTGTGAGTTTGTTCAGTTTAAAAAGCAAATGGGTGTCAGTTTCCATGGTTAGCTCGAAGTTCCAAGGTTTGTTTGGTTCACACAAAATATCAAACACCTTGTTGGCACATTCTTTTTCACACCGTGTACAAAGAAAAATAAGCCACCGATACCACAAAAAGCTTGAATAAGCCTTTAATCCAAGAAGTAAGCTACGAACCGAGATGCAAGTAAGCTAACAAAGACTTGAAAAGAAGAAAGATAAACCGAGACAAACTAAGCTAGAATAAGCTTTTTTTTTCTTTTTTTTTAAAAAACTGTTGGAGCAGTAAAGAAGCCACGAAAATAAGGAACCCAAATAAAAACTACAAAGCTTGAATAAGCTGTTGTGAGACTTATAAGCCACGAATATTTAATAAAAGGTAAAACAACACAACTGTTGCAAATTATTAATATGTCTCTTTTTTGTTGTTTGCTTTTTCCAAACCAAAACGCATCAGATTTGTTAATAGGAGGCCCAAAATGATCGAGTATAATAACAGCCCCAAAATGAGATTAGGGCCACACCAAAAAAAAAATTACCAAATGAGCGAAAAAATGTTTTTTTAACAAAAAATGAGTAAACTTTTTGTAAAAAATAAACCGAATCAATAAGCCACAAATAAGTCGAAAATAAGCTCAAATAACGAAACCACAAACACAACACACACGAATACAATACACCCCCGGTTAGCTCTTGATACCAAAGTACGGATCATTACCCATATGTGCAACTTCAATATCATGATTGTCTTCTTCAACATCGTTAGGAATGACGGGAGGTTGGGTATCGGGTGTTGTTTGAGAGTTACTTGGTGATGGTGCATCTTGGTCAACTGTAGTTGATGAAGGTGAACCGGTTGATACAGCGGGTTTTGGAGCTGCTACTTCAACAAATTGGAGAAACGACTTAGGGCTGTTTGAGCAAACACTAGGTGGAGATTGAGTAATTCGTCGAATAATACGGTTGAAACAACATATCCTAGTTAGTTCTCGAAGGTGGTACAAACGGTGTTGAAGGAGGAGGGTTTTTGGGCATGAAAAAACGAGTCCTGAACTGATTTGTTGCAGAGTCATGTCATAAAGTGCGGGTCCCTTAACTTTGCTGTGTGTTCAGAAGCATCGCATTCCAGCTCATCAAAATCTACATGAATTGACTCAATAATTCTCTGGTAACGTCGTTGTAAATTTGAAATGCTTCTCTGGGTGCATAACCAATGAAAATACAATGTCAGCCTTTTGGTTGTAACTTGCCCAAATTCTTCACTATCATTCGTTGATTTTTTTAGCAAGTGCACCAAATACTTGAAGAAAGATAATTCGTGAAGTTTGTCATGTAAAAGCTCATATGGTGTTTTGCCGTGACGAAAGGCGTATGATGGAACGATTTTGGGTGTAAATGCTGTGGTAGTCACTGCTTCAGCCCATAGAAATAACAGAGCTTTTGCATAAATCAACATTGTGCGAGCGCTTCAAATTAGCGTAACAATTCCCGTCTTTCATCGACACCAAATATTTCTGTGGAATCGAGGCTAAGATGTTTTCGTGAGAGATACCAACCTTCTGCATAATAATTCACACAATGTATGATTAACAAATACAGTCCAATATCTGTTCTGATGCTTTCGAACAGTACTTTTCAGCCACAGTTGATCATCTTAAAACTTGATTATGAAATCCTAGAGCTTTCATCTTTTGACCTTAGAGAACTTAACCATGTGAACGTGCGTACTATTCGACAATGACAAGGATGTACTTCTTTCATTAACACTTGCGACAACGCATATGGTCCACAAAGATCCATGTGTAATAGATAGAGTTTTCTGATTGGTGGTCTTCAATTTAGGTTTTGGGGTTTCTTCTTCTCTTGACCCATTGCCATGCAGAAACACAATAGTCCTTTTTCAAATTTAATCTTCGGAGACCTCAAATAAGACCAGTCTAGCTAAATGGTTGTATTGCCCAAAAGTTTAGATGAGACAAACTTAGTGCGATAGCATATTTAGTCTTTTGAGGCGTTGAACAAGAGACAAATAGGAGAGGCCCAGCCATCAATGTCTCCAAAGACAAGTAATACAGATTTTGCCTGAGATCCAGTCAATAAATCACACCTTCTAAATTACTAATGAAGCAGGTGTTTTGACGAAAGCAACCTCAAGTATTCGAATCACAAAAACTGCCCAACGGAGAATAAGTTGTGTCCAAGCCTTCCACATAGTAAACCCTTTATATCGGTAACAATCCAATCTGATAATCACCTAATCCAAAGTCTTTGCCACGTGATCATTTCGAATTTGACCCTGTACCCAAAAATTTGTTGACAGAGAAATTGTGAGCTGAGAGCGACTCCGTCTATGCTTGGAGCAACCGAGTCTAAATACCAGAGGACAATTTGGACGACCTCATATCATAAGAGAAGATGAACATCAGAAATATAGATCCCCAAATTTACCGGTTCCTTGTATGTTAGCAATACAGATGAAGAACCCTAGATTTGCTAACAGTGATATTAGTTTTAGATTTCCTAAGTTTCCATGAATAGACCAATGTTACAGCAGGTTTAGATGTTTCATTATCTAGAACAACTGCTTTTCTAAGGGGCGCTTCAGTAGTAGTGGTAATCCTAGTTAAAAGGCACGCATTTCCTATGATAGTGAAGGTCCAACCAGTAGGTCTCCAGATATATCCAATAGTTGTAAACATCTTTCCCGTCCTTTGGTTTCCAAACATTTCTCTTGTTGTTTCATAGCAAATTAGATTTTGCACAGCAATTCCCATTATTGATCATAATCAAGAAACACATCAAATCATGATTATCAGAAAGCATGCAACCATTACACTTAACACATTTAAGTTCAGAATTAGCATTAAGCTTGGAATGATGCACATGAGCATTCATTTAGGTGCAACAACATGATCTTTATTTTTCAAACTAGATTTAACCATCCTAGAGTGGGCTTCTACTTTATTCTTCTGAGTACTACTTTGTGTTTGCTGAATCTTATCTTTCTTTGTATTCCTGAAACGGGCATGATCCGCTAGCACATAGTAGATGGTTTTACCTCTCTGTAAAGAAAACATCGATTTTGTTAGAAGTAGGTTGAACGAGTAGGTTTCTTTTGGATTGTGTTTCTTGATGATGTGAGGCTTTTAGGAATCTAACCTTTTTGTTTTTGTTCATTGGGGTCACAGCCACTAATTGTTCTCTATAATTTTAAGACTAGGGCAGGTTAACTGATTTTTGTAATCAACTCCTGAATTAGTTTAGTATACTTACAGGCAGATTCTAGGGTTAGGTCTAGGGGATAATTTGCTTTAATATGATCGAGCAAGAATCCATGAACGCAGCTTCTTCCTTAGTGTGCTTAAATATAGGCATAGTGAGCTTACCTTTTGTTTTAATCAGTTAAGGGGTTTTTGGTTCGTATTAATTCTCTGATCACTGGGATGATGTTAACTCATTAATTAGCTAAATCTTTCCTTTGAGTTTTCCTCATTCATCCTTGAGTTGTAAATTAACAAAATGTTTTCCTGAAGACAACATTAAAATCAAAATTTCACTACTTATCGTAAAGAATTTATATTGACTTGATTAATTAAGTCAGCACATTGTTCTTTTGATGAACATCGTGCTGGTTTAATCGAGTCCAAAAAGTTGCTTATAAGTCGTTCAATGCTCATTCCAGCAATAATCTTTGGTCACCCTAATGATCCAATTAAAATTATGGTTTCAAACTCTTCTAAGATCCTGTCGATCTCACCTTACCTATTTTCTACTAAGAGACTTAATTCTCTCTTTCAACTTCTTTATGACCATGTCTTTCTCTTGGGACTGAGCTTTCAATCCATTTAATTCAAAAAATTGATCAAAACTTGGAGCACTATGATTTGAACTAAATTGTCCCTTTGAAAAAAATTTCCTATACTTGAGTATCACTCTAACGAAATGCAATTTTTTTAAGAGTGGTAAACCTTTTGAACAGTTTATTAAATCTCTTTTTCCACAAAAGACCTTTAGAAAGCTCAGTCTCAAGTTTGAGACACTTTTCACATTCATGCACATTCACAGAGGCAAAATCCATAGAGGAATTTACAATCAATTCACAATAATTTTGCTCTATCACTTTTTCCAAGATCGTTCTAATTTCGTTCAAAAATCTTGATTCACCTTTAACTCAAATGTTTGACTCTACACGATGTTGTTCCACATGCCTGTTTCCATTTGATAGAAGAACTTTTTTGGACTTCAGCAAGTTCATCAACCAATTTGTCATTTGAATGTACTAAATAAGTCCTTCAGAGCTTTTACAATGAATTATTTCATCCTCAAACAAGCTTTTAGTATGTTTCGAAACCATCACGTACCCTCTGTGATAGCATTGGGCTAGTTCTTTCTTTGACTACCCACATCAAAGTTAGCAGGATGGTATTTAAGTTCTTCAACTCGTATTAACCATGCTGACATTTGGATAGTTCTTTAGAACATCAACATATGAGGTGGGTCTATCAGAAAGATCGTTTCTGAGGAAACTCACAGAGATATGACGACAAAGGCTTGTTCAGCAGATAAATCAGTTTGTGAACAAATCGTGTTTCAAAATGCTTATATTGTTGGTTAAGAGCAGCATAATCAATATGTGTAGCATCATTTGTTTATCTTTTCTGCATCATATTATCCTTATGTTTTAAAAGCATTTTTGAACGGCTACTCTCAGCCACGTGTTAAGGTCCTCTTTTTGAATCAGGATCAACAAAACAATAGGATTGGTTTTCTGAATTATATCACCAACATGATAGCATAGGTTCCAACTGCTAAGCTTTCTTCAATAAAGAAAGGATTTTGAAAACCTAAGCTTGTATAGTGGTATTACCATAGAAAAAACTGAGGTTTCGTCAACTATGTGAACAGTTTTGTGCAGATTTATCTCTTTTAAAAATGAATTAGCTAGTGTTTATCTGCTTTCTAAGGCTATTTCCCTATTCAAGTTTCCAGATTCATCTTTTCTAAATCATTTTTGAGAAGAGTAAGGGAAATCCAGGGTGAGCAAGGCTCGAACCCTGGACCTCTACCCTCCTCAACCTTACACACACACACCTAAACCAACGTGCCCTTGGGACTTTTTCATCATAGTATTACATAGTTTATTTAATATAGACAATTTCTATTTTAAGCTTAACGAGCTTAATTGCTTATTCTATGCTAATTCGTTTAGCATATTTTCCAGTTAGCATTTTTATTAGATTCTTCTCAACTTAAGCTACTTTTCATAATTTTTCCAAAATTTTTAGAGTTAGTTTAGTATTTTTAATCGATTTTCTAGTTTAAAATTGTTTTTAAATCATAAAAAATAAAAAAATAATCAAAAAAATAAAATTCTTTTTCTAAAAATTTTCTTTTGTCATTTAGGTCTTATAGAATTTAAATTTTGCTTTAGTAGGGTTAAAATTTAAGAATTTCATTTTTTAAAGAACGGGATTTGATTCCCGCTCTCGTTTTCTTCATTTTTAACTTTAAGCACTCTCGGTTTAGAATTTCCTTAGCTTTTTCTTATAAGTTAGTAAATTAGGATTAGGAAAAGTTAAAAAAAATCATTTTAGGTTTAATTTTTGATAACTTAGGTTTTAATTGTCGCATTTTCTTTATTTCCCGTTAACGTCTTTATGCTTTCATGTTTAATCATCGTTACTTGCTTACTTGTTTTCGTGCATTTATTTACTTGTTATTTATATTTAGTAGGACTTAGAAAACCAAAGTCAAAATATTTTACCCATTCAAAACGCGCGATCACGAACGTACCGAATGTCAATTCATGCTTCGCCAAGGACAAACAACCCGGGAGGTTTTTGAGACAACTTTGGTTAAAAGTTTGTTTCTCGAATCCGACGGAAAATACTTACTATATACTATAATTATTTACATCCTTATATACTTATATTATATTATTATATAGAGTGTGTTTGGAATGTGATCAACAGCTGATAGGAATGACATCATAAGGTTGATGACATCAATGGGATCATCACCTTGCTTGAACACTGGAACAGTTAGACCTAAGTCTAGTTGGGGAAATTCATATTGTTGTTGTTGTTGGTTAACTGTGGATGCATATTCAATTTGAGGGATGGATGATGGTAGAGAGTAAACGTTGTGGTTAACAGATGATTGATAATCATTGGATGGATAAGTGATTGAAAGAGGTGTTGATGATTGACTGTTTGAGTATTGTTGAGACTGATAAGGAGATCCATACTGTAGAGACTGATATAGAGAAACTTGAGGTTGAAATTGAGAGTTTTGGTATGAGTTCCGATGAATTTGATAAGGAGACTGAGTCATCTGATGGGTTGCAACCAAAGCAAGCGGATTTGAGTTGCATTCATGCATTAAACAAACTTCATTTGCATGAAATTCGTGTTGTCCCAAGTAAGCATGAAGCTGATCAATATTAGTTTTGTGCAAGTCTCTAACTTGTTTGACATCGGTCACAAATTTTCTCCACTCAGGAGGAAGAGTATTCGGAAACTTGGTGTTTACTTGAAATTGTTCCAGTTTCACATTGTAGATGTTCATGTCATTGAGTAGCAGTGAAGATCTCAAGTAGAAATCACGTAGTGTTTCCCCTTTCTTATAAGAAAACTTATCTAATTCATCATATAGTTTACACTTTCTTTCCTATTTCGTCAATGAAGTTCCTTGCATGAGAAGTTGAATTCTTTCCCAAAGTTCCTTGGCGATTTGATGATTGCTAACAAGTGCATAGACCTCTAGTGGTAATCCTTAGAGAATGATATTTGTTACTTTAACATCACAATCAGCTTGAATTGCACCCGCAAGAGTCCATTCAGAGTACTTTCTTGGCCTAGTCACACCATTTTCTTCAATTGTAGGCCAGATGAGTGGACCATTTTCAACGGATTCAAGGATCATTCGTCCATGTTATCTATTCATCGTATATAGCTCTATTATGCTTTTCCAAGAATCGTACATATCTTTTTCCAACATAGGTGGACGATTGTCAGCACCCGAAAGAATCGCTTTGTCAGCAAGAGTCATCATTAAGAAACTTGTATGTTAAAAGATTACTGTTTGATCAAACGGTGATTGAAAGAAATTGTGTTGTTGTGAGTTGTCTTTTGTGTGTTTTATGTCTTGAAACTATACATGATTTTACAACTCTTGATTAAACCGAGAAAACAAATAAATGTTTCACGGGATTTTACAAATCAAATAAATAAACCGTATAATTTATGTTAGCAAATTGGTGTGTTTTAACTTTAGTCCAAGTGAAGTTGCAAATTTAGTTTTCAAAGAAAATTGCTAATTCGGTTGACAAAAAAAATTGCGAATTCGGTTGACAAAGGTAAACTGTGAAATCGATTGTCAAAGGAACACTGCTAATTCGGTTGACAAGGTAAACTGCAAATTCGATTGTCAAAAATTTGGTTGACAGGGTAAACTACGAATTTGGTGAACAACGAAATTGCTAATTCTGTCAACCCTTGAAACTGCTAATCCGGTCAACACTTGAAACTGCTAATTCGGTCATCACTTGAAGATGCTAATTCGGTCAACTCTTGAAACTGCTAATCCGGTCAACACTTGAAGCTGCTAATTCGGTCAACACTTGAAGCTGCTAATTCGGTCAACACTTGAAGCTGCTAATTCGGTCAACTCTTGAAACTGCTAATCCTGCCAACACTTGAAGCTGCTAATTCGGTCAACACTTGAAGCTGCTAATTCGGTCAACTCTTGGACGAAACACAAATTTTTCAAGACATAAAAAGACACATTTTTTGATTGTTTTTCCCAGATTTTCTTATACAACTTGTATTACTAAACTTATAGGTACCTTAAAAATGTAAACTTTGTGGTTTTTAAGCCAAAATTTTCAAAATCAAGATTTGTACTTTATAAGGTTTTTCGAAAACTATAGTTGAAAAAAATGAGTTTTTCTTGATTCAAAGCTTATACACCTATATCATAAAGATACTAGATCAATATTACAAAAGTAAATGATCTTTTAGTGTATGTTAAACTTTCGAAAATAAAAAAAACAAGAAGAAAGGACGTTCGGACGAACAAAAATGAACCAAAAATCAAACACAAAAACTAAACAAATCACTCCATGGCTCTTGATACCAATTGAATGATATCTAATAACATACTAGGTTAGTGAAAGAGGGGTGGTTTTAAAGAGAGAGTGGTTGGATGAACACTTTAAAGAGAGAAAGTAAACATAAGAGAGAAATGCATTAAGTGTGTGAAACAAATGAACAACCAGCACCCTCTCCAAGGCATGGAGAGGGTATTTATACAACCAATATGGCCGACCATGGTTAGCTTGTGGGCTTTCCATGGGCCTTTTGGCCCTATTAGATTACTAAACATTACATTGGACTAACTACGGGCTTTGACTATCTATTATTGGAAGTGGCTGATACTTTTCATATTTTTAACAAATACCACCCGAATGCTAGTTCCACGAACCAACGCTCAAGAATACTACAAGTAGTCAAACTCAAACACCTTTCCCCAAGGGGGTGTTTACTTTCATCAACTACAAGGAGAAGAGGATAAGAAGGGATGAGAATAATGAGCTAGGGGATCCTCTATTTATACAAGATATACAACCCTCAAGTTTACCTATCCCACCAATGTGGGATAATATGGTTTTCTCTTCTCTTTTAGCCTAGGTCGGTCGAACCAACACCAAACATACTCTTGGTGTTGACGTTTTGACTTTATGAATATTTATGTATAATTACATCTAATTACACATTAATTAAAAAGCCTTATAGTTAATTATTCATAAACGAACTAATTAACGACTATTAGTATTCTATCGTTGAAATATTAATATACATAATAAATATATATTTATATTATTATATACACTAATCGAGTATTAATACATATATAATAAATATACACTTATATTATTATATATACCAATAGAGTGATATCTAAGTGTATACGTGTGTTACCCTCGCAGGCTCATGTATTCCCAGCCGTATAAATATCCATATGACATGAGCATATCCTAACAGTGTGTAGGGGTCAAATCTGTAAATATACAAAGGAACACCAAAAGTGAAGGCAGCTCTCTGGGTCCCTACCGACGCTGAGGTGCGAAATAGCATTCCCACTTTTATTATCACTTATGGTACTGGCAGGGGAAATTACCACGTTATTAACCGATCAAAACTTTAATATAACGATTTATGATCCCGATGGATGGGGGAAAATATTAGTGCCCAATACGGGAAGGCTTTCTCCCAGGAATTTGTTCTTGATTTTTTAATGAGTCCTAAATATTATCATTCTCCATGTTGCATCTTCTACTACATCCTTGGTTGCTTATTCGGATGAGGATTGGGCTGGTTGTTCTGCTACTAGGAGATCGACTTTTGGTTACTGTGTATTTCTTGGCAACAACTTACTCTCTTGGTCCTCTAAACGTCAATCGACGCTTTCTCATTCTAGTGCAGAGGCAAAGTATTGTGGTGTTTCTAATGCTGTTGCTGAGACTTGTTGGTTGAGGAATTTACTACGTGAGTTGCATACACCTTTATCTTTCATTACGCTTGTCTATTTATGATAATGTTAGTGCTGTTTATTTATCCTGTAATCCGGTTTAGCATCAACGTACGAAGTACATTAAGATTGGCATACATTTTGTTCATGATTTAGTTGCTGATGGTCAGGTTCGAGTTCTTCATGTTCCTTCCCATTATCAGTATGCAGACATTTTCTCTAAAGGATTGCCTTCCGTATTGTTTGAGAAATTTCGCACCAGTTTGAGCATCCGGTGTTCTCCTGCTCCAACTGCGGGGGAGTGTTAGCCCGTATTTTATATTGCCTGTATTATTGTATTGTTCTCAAGCCTGGCTCTTGAATAATCCTTGTAACATCATATATTGTACCGTATAAATCATGAATGGAGACACAGACATTTACCTTACTTACAATATGCACATATTTATAAATATCAAAATGAAAGCACGATTCTAATTTATAACTTTAACTCATGCATACACAGGTTGAATATTAAATACGGCTTAATATTTATTAATGAGAATATAAGTATCAAATTTAAGCACGAGTTACTGTGATACGAAAACAAATATACGTAATTCTACTTATAACAACTACTCATGTAATTCCTATTTAAGGTTTATATAAGGATATATCATAAAAAACATTTTTAAAAACTTATATATTAACTTCATCAGCGCTCATTATGTGTTATTAAACTTGTATATTGTGTACCACATGATATCAATAATTAAATTTAAACAACATTCATGTCAGTTAAACAAAGTTATATCTTTCTTTCAAAATTTTATTTACAATATATATACATAATAAATTTTTTATGTAAAAACCTGTTGATAGACTATATCAAACACATCATAACACACGAAAATCCTATAAATCTTAGAGAGAAAAATAAAAGAAGGAAAGGTGGAAGATTACTTAGAGAGAAAATTTAACCAACACCCTCCTAACATGCTAAGAGGGTGGTATTTATACCTTAAGAGGGTATTTTCCACTGGGCTAAACTTGGGCCGAATTCTAACAATATTGGGCTTCAAGATCATAACTTAGGCCTAATTAGATTAAACAAATTCTTGAAAACTACGTTTTCCTATACAAGGCTCGGGAATATATAATGACCATCACTTTACTAAAAACGAGGCTAACAATCTCCCCCTAAGGGGTGGTCATTGCACTTATGGCTTCACTTCTTGTGACGTCTTGAGTTTTGGAGCCTTGTGTTCTTGGGAATTCTTTGGATGATCCTTCTGCATGCTTGTGATCTTGGATCTTAATATTTAACTTGATATCTTGTGACTTTATCTTGATATCTTGGTCTTTAGCCTTGATCTTATCTTGAATCCCGAGATCTTTAAATCTTTATCCTGGAATCTTATGCCATCTTGCAATCTTGTGTCTCTACTGACATGCTCATTATCATGAAAGCTTGCTAACAATCTCCCTCAACATTGATCTTTACTTGATCTGCTTGTAATGTTATCATTGATGTTATTTGAGGAAGTTCTTGTACATCAAAGTTTGCGAAAGACTTTGGAACATGTACTTGAGCTTTCATCATGCATTTATCTTTGTCGATTGATCATGAGCATGTGGTAATGAATCTTGACTTAGCTGGAATGTGGTGGATACGCCATCGTCTTGTCCTGCATTTTTAAGGTAGAGATAAACAACGGATATGGACGAATATGTCTTTGTCATTTTATCGATTTTAGGTTGTGATAACCACCGGTTCCCTGTTTTATAGTATAAATACTATACATGTGATCAGATAAGTTTAAAGAACCTTCTTAACAGGGTTTCCAGCTTAAAGTGTTGGATTCTCTAACGCATAAGCATCAGATTCACCGTACTTGCTAGTTCTCATTACCGCAACGTCTCAAAGCAGACATCATGATAAGAGTGAATTGGTTAGTTACTATATAACTGATTGAGTCGTCAATTCATTTGTTGGACCAAAATTGATATCCAGTCGACACAGGCTTGATTCATATAGAATCTCGAAAGTCACCTACCGCAGTGCTGTTTGATGTTGACACTGGAAGGATTTTCATCGTCACTATGAATACTAAAGAGTATCACTCTGATGTTCTGGCAATTATCACAAGGATAATGCGTAGGACTCTTGTATAAATAGTGTTCTTGATGATG
>BQNB010111106.1:0-22417 GCA_026074375.1 Tanacetum coccineum
GAATGTACAAGTTGTCAATTACTTGAGATCGACAACGAAAAACTTATAGAATAAGCTCTTAAACTAACTAAGTTTGAAAAAAGTACACACTGCTTAAATGAAATGTTAAGCAATCAAAAACCCTCCGGAGATAAATTAGGTTTAGGGTTTAACCCATGTGAAGCATCAACTAGTAAGTCTAAAGAAATAAAATTTGTGAAATCTCAGAAAGAAACATCCTCTGGTGGCGGTCCCCCAAATAAAATGGGCGGCCCCCATAAAGTCTAGATGGCCCCAAAGCAATCAAGGGGCCGCTTGTCTGTTCACCAGAATCTGAAAAATTTGTTTCCTTTCAAAAATCTATTTTGGGTCCTAGACCAAAACACATAATGATAAACAATGTTAAAATTCATGTTGCTAGTGATAATGAGGTTAAACAATTTGATAAACTAACGTTAAAACCTAGAGTTAGATTTTATAAACCAAATTTTAGGTCAAAAACTCCACCACCTAGAAGAGTCAATAATCATTATCCTCGTTCTTAGCCACCGCAACCAAAAAGGAATGTTGGTCGACAAAACCAACCTTATTGTCACACCCTTTCAGTGGCGGAAACACAGGATGCGATGATACCGTTCATCGCACAAGATATAAGATCATACACTTTACGATTTACAAAGAAAAGAAAATTGGGTTTACATTAATTTGACAAGTTAAGACTTGACAATAAAATAAATAAAACCATTTTGACCCAATCCCCGTGGGTTTACATCTTTGATCTTCTAACATTGTTCACATACCTTTAATTGACACACCTGAAAATGATACTCGAAAACGTCAAAATAATATTGGTGAGCTCGTAGGTTTGACCTTAAACCTAAAGCTGTGCCAATATCTCAAAACATTGGACAATAATACAATATGATAGTGAATATATGCAAATCACCCATGACTTAGCATCCTCGCTAATCATGTAACACGACCTAGCATTCCCGCTAGTCGGTCACCATGCCCTAGCATCCCCGCTAGTCATGAAAACAACATATACTAATGTTGTTGGAGTCGCAACTCAGATATGTCACTTAGGCACCTAAAGGGCCTACCAGCTGGAGCACTATATTAGGGCAGGACCACAATAGACATGGCAAATCATTGCCAATCACCCTTGCCATGCGTCGCAATGCATGCAAGTCAAATCACAACCCTTGACATGCCAAACACAGTTTATGCAAGTAAAATCACATTACATATATTCACATAACAATCATAAGCACATAATTGTCCTAAAAACAAAACCACGTTTTGCACAGTTCAGAAAAACAGTTCAAAAAACATTTGAGATCATTTTCCCCCAACAGAAAAACAGTAGAAAAAGGGGCTTCGAGAACTCACCTCAACAGCAAATAATGCAAATTGCACAAATCTCAAACTCAACGCACAAAAAAACTCGACGCAAGCGCGCAACAGTACCCGGCCACGACCTAATCATTTATGACAATTTATTAATATTTGTACAAAGTTGACTTATTGTACAAGTATTCATCTTTACTCATACCAAAATTCTCAATACCGTTACAAAAACCTCTTTCCTTATCACAAAACCTTTACTCTTTATCTCAAAACCGTTATCTCATAACAAAACCGTTATCTTTTACCAAAACCGTTATCTTTTACTAAAACTGTTATCTCATAACAAAACCGTTATCTTTTACCAAAACCATTATCTCATAACAAAACCGTTATCTTTTACCAAAACCGTTATCTCATAACAAAACCGTTATCTTTTATTATGGTTGTGTGGTAAATTACTCAAAACGACTCAAAACACTTGGGCTAAGTGTGACATCAACATCATTTATTCAAAACATCGATCGCCATTAAAATGGAACAAATGATCAAACAATCCAAGAAAAATCTGATGAGAATTGAGTTAAGAACTCAGAAACCGAAGATAACAAATCAACATTTCCCTAAAATCGATAAGATATATATATATATATATATATATAACTATTCAATACTTTTAAATACAGTACTAATATTTATTATCACTTTCGCCTATTTATCGAGCTAACCGAATAAATATAAAGTTTTGCTATATTCCATGACGTTCACGCTCACTTAATCAACCTTAAACCTTTTTATTAGTTAAAAGCCACCCTTTTTGGTACTTTAGTCATTTTGACCATAAATATTTATTTCAAAACATTTTCTAAGTATAACATTTTCACAAAATTTCGGCATGACCCGTTCGTTTGTACAACATTTCTAAAGTTTCCAAACCGTATTATTTTTCCACAATTTTAAAATCTCAATTCTAATACTTTTCCCAAATTCTCAAGTCCAAATACTTTTCTCAATTCTCACCAATCCTCCGACTAAACGTCAAATTCTATATCCCAAAAATACTTTAACAAAACGCATTTCCCTCCATCGACTTTCATTATTGACACGAAACATGTTTCACTTTAAAAATCCACTTTAAACGTATTAAACCATTAGTTTTCGCTTATAGTGACTTAAGGCCCAATAAAGATCCAAAACGTTTTTACTAAGTGTTAAAAATCCGTTTTATTATCTTAAACTCGATGCCAAAATATATAAGTTCACAATATCATTTTGAAAACCATTATAAGCTATAAGTCAATAATATTCCATAAATAAAATAAGCCAAAAATAAACCAAAATCGATTATAAGTCGATGTCTAATAGGCCGAACCAAATAAGCAAAATAAAATAAGCCGAAAGTTATAAGCTTAATATACGAAATTACTCAAAATTAGTCACAAGTCCACATGTAGCCGAAACCAAACGAGCTATAAGCTCAACCAAACTGAGACCAAATAAGTCCGAAAACCAAATAAGCCAAAACCATAAGCTCCTCATAAGCTTATTAAATAAGCGAAGGCCAAGTGGGCCGAGCCCACCCCTCGTCGGACCGAGACCGAAGCCCAAAACCATACACGGTTGGGCCAAGCCCAAACCGATGCATAAACTGAAACCAAATAAGCTCTAAATAAGCCAAAACCAAGCCAATAGGCCAAGCCCATCAACTTTGTTCTTCTTTCTTTTCTTTCTTGTTGGGCCGAAACAACAATAAGCCAAAAAAAAATCAAATAAGCTCAAACTAAGTTTATTTTTAAGCATCTTTCAAAATAAGCCCAAAAAGTACTTTGACAAAATTAAAAAAATACCACCACAACCAAAATATTCAAACTTTCAACCCTTATTTTCTTTTGTTTGAATTTGACGCAAACAAACACCCCTTTTTATACACTTTTTGTTTTCAAGAATCGATTTTTATGATGATCGACTTGTACAACTAGTATTAAGACACCATAATAAGCATAGAAGTACAACTTAAATCAAATTTAGAAAACACACAACTTTGGTGAGTTCGGTTCGGTTTTGACGCAAGAAAAAGAGACCCAAAAACCTTTTTCTATAACCCGTGTCTATCTAATATCAACCCACTATTGATCTTTTAACCCTGTGTTCTTAGTCATCTTCAAAAATTAATGTTTCTTGTTGTTTTGGTGCTCGTCCGAAAATGAGAGGGTGAGGGAGAGAGTATTTTTTTGTTTTGCTTGATTTCAAAATTTGAAATGATAGAATGTTTGAGGTTATGACAAAAAAAGGTGGTACCATGCATGGACAACCAAGGCTAAAAATATGCCTTGTTGTCTCCTTCTTGTTACACGTCCCAATGGAATCCTAGGTGGGTTTCGGGTTCATCTTTTCTTGTCGGGATTGCTTAAAAGCTCAAAGTTTGATGATTTAAAATGTTACCTAAGTTTAATTAATATTCTCATTGCGTTAAAATCACTTTTTCATAAATCTAGGTCATTTATACGACACATATCACCTTAATCTACTACAAAAATTCTATTTAGACGTTGTCGGACGGGTCAGGACCAAAAACATGAATTTTTGTTTAAAACTCAACCGAACCATCCTCACCAGTGTAAAAAAAATTTAAATCCCCAATTTAAGCTTTGTAAAAATCGACTTGCTCAAAATTTATACTTTAGTGACCGTTACAGTCTTTTTACCGAATTTCACAAAAATGACTGTTTTCTGACAACTTTCAAATCACACACCAACGATTGACGTTTTAAACCAACGTTTTCAAAATCATCAATTTATTAAATAAATAAACTCGTTACACACTTCCGAATCACTTAAACCTATTCCCAAATATACTGTCGTGCCGGTACGCGCTGCGTGACGACTTCCGGGGATCACGGGAAAGCTTCCCGGAATTATTTAAAATACCAACAAAATACTTCGAAATGGAAAGACGAATCAAAAGTGATTCTCTCCCGAAATTCAAGACTCCTCAAAAAACCCCGGTTAAACCGTAACCGTTTTACGCAAAATAGTCAACTGAAGTCAACTTTTCAGCTTTCATCAGGAAAACTAACAGGGTCCAAAAATTCAAAATACGCAATTATAATACTTAACCATGGACAAGTTACCGGTTATTACAGTCTAACCCCCTTAAAGGAATTTCGCCCCAAAATTCAACCCAATCATCGAATCACAACATCGACAGGATATTCCATTCCTCGACGTATCACATTAGATCACTAAGGTTTAGTCTTTTCAAGCAAGGTTTCTTCCGATTCCTCTAACGGCTAAGTTTTTCCACAGTCCAATTCCTACACTTTCTCATGGTTAATCTACGCCCGTTCACACAACCACGATAGTCTTTCCTACAATCTCCTTAGTTTTACAATTTCCTCAAACTAAGGTCACACAGTCTTAGTCGGGTGTTTGAATACGATCCAGTCTTTGACGTGACGACTATTCTATCATTATTGGCACCGCCAAAATTTTCGATTGAATCGGGACTAACCCTACAGGGTATGTGTCCTACATAATACGACTCACCCTTTACTTTCTCAAAAACATCCAAGGTTCTTTTGCCAACATTCACTTAAAATCCCTAAATAAACCCTACTTGGTCGACACTCCAGGCTCTACCTTTCTAGGAAGACCATTTCATTGTCTAGACCTCATTATTATTTGCCTTAAACTTTTTCCAAATCAATCCTACTCAACGAGTACCTTAAATCTTACTTCACTTAGATAGGTCAAGATACTTCTTAAAAGCTTACACAAGAAAAGTATGATCGGGTTTCAAACTCGATTCACTACAATTCCTTCTAACTTTCCTTGTGACCATTCACGGTCTCTCACCTTCCTATTAGCCTTTCTAACGAAACGGTATAATCGATCAACTCGAATATATTTCATGTTTACGGAATATACCAACTAAATCATACACAAACCCTCACAAGGAATGGGTGTCCGCCCTATCACGAGTGACTAATTATAACACAACCATGCACGGGTAACTGTGCTCACTAGCACTGATCTTATCCATCCAACCAATGATAACACAAAAATACTGCTAATCACTAAAAAAATTTAAATCAAACAAAATTTCCTTCACTATCATAAAAACGATTCCAATACAAATCATCTAATAACTAATAAGGACTACTCATAACTACCACTACTAAAAAAAGCTTTTCTTATCATAATACCGACACTAACTGACGCTACTCGGTTTAGTGATGTACACAACTACTAATCAAATCCCATACATCCTGCACATCTCCTCTGGGCTCCTACCCTCTCTTCATACTAGCAACAATCTCAACCAAATCCAACCGTGCATGCCTCTCCTCTGCGATCTATAATCGTAACTCTTGGTTCTCCATCTACGTATCACCAATGGCATGCCACAGAGACGCCCTTTGTGCATCTGTCTGACTTGCCCACGACTCCAAGGCTAACACTGGTCTTCAAATCGCTCTAAAAGTTACTGCAGCCCTCTCCTACTCATGCTCTAGGCTCCTAAGTTGATATCTCTAGGAGAAGATCTCATTCCTGATTTCCCTTAACCTAGTAAACAACTCCCCTATATCCCTATCATACCTCTCAAACAAGGCAGGTGATATCTCCCCTAATCGTACTGTATGATCATGAATCAATCCTCCTTGCATCTCAACCTGGGCTCCCAACCCAGTCAAAAATCCCTCAGCCTCAACCGTAGCGGGTGAAGCTATTGGCGTTGGAATGGTCAGTGGTATCATGGGTGATGAAATAGTTGAAGGAACGATAGAAGGTGCTGGAGAAACAGGAAGTGAACCAGACGACCACTCAAGAGATGGCGGTGTCTGAACAGGTAGTGGGTAAGTAGGAACTTCAATGTAAGCCCTACCATCCTCTAGGTCTATCCATGTAGTAAGTGTAGGTTGCCTAAGTGCCAAAACTCTCTCTGGTCTCTCAGGCTCTGGTATAGATCCAGAACTATGACCTACCTCAAATACACTAGGCATCTGGCCCTCCCTCGATGCTATCTCCCGGCGTCTCAATGCCCTATAAGCCAATCCTAGAGGATCACCTATGGCTGTCTCCACAACTGGGGTTGCCCGCTGCTAACCCTCAGGTACAACCTCATCCCCTCCTAAACCAAGACTCTCAACTCTCATAACGGGACCCTCTTCCCCCACAGCAAGACCCTCGTCCCCTAGAGCACGACCCTCGTCCCTTTCATCCTCGTTCTCACTATCAAAATCTGAACTCTCCTCTACCTCCTTGTCTTCCTTGTCCTTATCCTCCTCCTTATCATCCTCTACTAACTCAGATGTACCCCGAGAATGCTTTCGTAAAGGAAGGTCTGGTGGTGATAATGATGGTGAAGTCTCGTAAGAGGACCTAAACCTCTTACGAAACATTGAATCGGACATAGCTGCTACCTCTGCTATATTAGCAGAGAGGCTAGGTGACATTGCAGGTGGAACACGCACGGCCATACGTGCGGTCCTACAGAGAAATAGAACCAAGGTGGGTGAAGTGTAGGTAAGTGGGTGACCTGGTGAAAGCAGTTCGGTGAAATCCAATGACGTAGATCTCGCACCGGACGTGTCAGAATCCTCTGACTCCTTAGCATGGCGTGTGGGTGGTGTACTATCAGGTAGTGAAGTGGGTGATGCTATAGCGTTAGGTGACTTAGGTGTCTCAGTCTCAACAGAGTCCTCAAAAGGTTCGGACTCAGTGTCCGTATTAACTAAACAAGCCTGTCTAATAGCCTCATAAGGATCTTCAGGAAATGGTACATGCACTCGGGGGGCTCTGAGCTCTGTCAGCCTGAGTGGAAATCTCTGGGTCAACAAACACTGGGGAAGACATCATGTGATAACACGATAAGAAGGGTATAAATATTTCATAAAATATCATTATCCAAATTAATAGCATCATTATGCTTACATATACAAATCATCATAGCGTTCGAAATTAGACGTTTGTAACCGTATATACATATATATATCCTTATATATATTAAATATATCGGGAAAAATACAAACAACAAGTAAACACCGACTAGATTCGATACCGAATAGGCACTTCTGGTCATCACATAGAGCACATAATCCACAAAAAGCATACCCTTAATTCATGTCGCTACATGTGACATTTCTACTAAAACTCTCAAGGCAACATGCACTACTCTAAGGCAAGCACAGCCAACATCAATCAATCAACATCGCTATCCGCAATAATTTTACCTACATTCTCAAGGCATCGCACACTACTACTACTAAGGTAGCATGGCAATCCTAAAATCAATATGCTCTCAAACTCAACACTCGCAAGTGTTCTCATCATTTTACATCCTATCATTTTTAGGTGGTCTCATTACTCATACATCCCTTCCCTCCTCCAACATAACTTTAGAAAACTAACCCCATTATTTCATAGTCCTTCATGAATTAAGCATAGTTAATCAGGCTATGCGTAATTTAGAAAATACCATGAACTGCTCGGGCTAGTCGACTTTTGTCATGTTCGAGGTTTTACTAAAAATAGACTTTACTTTGGTTATAGTTGCATTTTCATTTTATTTTATAAAAACCGGCATTCTCTATAACCTTGGCTCTGGATACCAATCTGTCATACCCCGCTAGTGGCGAAAACATAGGATGCGACGATACCGTCCATCGCACAAGATATAAGATCATACACTTTACAATTTACAAAGAAAAGAAATTTGGGTTTACATTAATTTCACAAGTTAAGACTTGACAATAAAATAAATAAAACCATTTTGACCCAATCCTCCATTCCGTGCTTGGTTTTGTCTGTTTTGGCTTGATTTTAGTCCTTTAGTGAATATCCGTTACCTGCACAACATAAATCACAAAACATACAAATACAATGTATTTTTTGTATATTTTGGTCATTTTAGGCACGTTTTAATAGGCAAAAGGTATGTGTAATTAAGCACACACCAAGTACCTTAAATCTCACTTCACTTAGATAGGTCAAGATACCTTTCAAAAGCTTACACAAGAAAAGTAATATGATCATGTTTTAAATTCGATTTACTATAATTCCTTCTAAATTTCCCTGTGACCATTCACGGCCTCTCACCTTCCTATTAGCCTTTCTAACGAAACAGTAAAATCGAACAACTCGAATATATTTTAAGTTTTTGGAATATACCAACTAAATTGTACACTAACCCTTACAAGGATGGGTGTCCGCCCTAACACGAGCAACTAATCGTAACACAACCATGCACGGTAAACTGTACTCACCAACACTGATCTTATCCATCCAACTGATAATAACACAAAATACTGCTAATCACTAAAACAATTTGAACAAAACTTCCTTTACTATCATAAAAATGATTTCAATACAAATCATCTAACGACTAATAAGGATTTATCATAACTACCACTACTAAAAAAAACTTTTCTAGTCATAATACCGACACTAACCGACGCTACTTGGTTTAGTGATATACACAAACTACTAACCAAACCTCATACATCCACACATTCCTCGGCTCTTGCCCTCTCCTTATACTATCAACAATTTCAGCCAAATCCAACTGCGCACGTCTTTTCTCTGCGATCTGTAATCGCAACTCTTGGTTCTCCATCTGCGTATCACTAATGGCATGCCACAGAGCTGCTCTCTGTGCATCTGTTGACCGCCCACGACTCCAGGCTAATACAGGTCTCCAAATCACTCAAAGTCACTCAAAACCTCTCCTGCTCATGGTCTAGGCTCATAAGTCGATATCTCTGGGAAAAGATCTCATCCCTGACTGCCCCTGACCTAGTAAACAACTCCCCTATATCCCTATCATACCTCTCAAACAAAGCAGGTGATAGCTCCCCTAATCATACCGTATGATCATGAATCAACCCTCCTTGCATCTCGACCTAGGCTCCCAACCCAGTCAAAAATCCCTCAGTCTCAGCCGTAGTGAGTGAAGATACAGGCGATGGAACAGTCAGTGGTATCATGGGTGATGAAATAGGCGAAGGAACGATAGAAGGTGCTGGAGAAACAAGAAGTGAACCAAACGACCACTCAGGAGATGGCGGTGTCTGAACAAGTGGTGTGGGTGGTGGGTAAGCAGGAACATCAATATAAACCCTACCACCCTCTGGGTCTATCCATGTAGTGAGTGTGGGCTGCCTAAGTGCCGACTCTCTCTCTGGTCTCTTAGGCTCTGGTACAGATCCAGAACCCTGACCTACCTCGAATACACTAGGCATCTGGCCCTCTCTTGATGCTATCTCCTGGTGTCTCAACGCCTCATAACCCAATCCTAGAGGCTCTCCCACGGCTGTCTCCACAACCGGGGCTGCCTGTTGCTGACCCTCAGGTACAACCTCATCCCCTCCTAAACCAAGACTCTAAACTCTCATACCGGGATCCTCGTCCCCCGCAGCAAGACCCTCGTCCCCTATAGCAGGACCCTCATCCTCTACAGCAAGACCCTCGTCCTTTGCGTCCTTGCTCTCACTACTAGAATCTGAACTCTCCCCTGCCTCTTTGTCCTCCTCCTCCTCCTCCTCATCATCATCATCATCCTCTACTAACTCAGATGTACCCCGAAAATGCTTCCGAGAAGGAAGGTCTGGTGACGATGATGATGGTAAACTCTGGTAAGAGGACCTAAACCTCTTATAGAACGCTGTATCGGACATAGCTGCCACCTCTGCTATACTGGCAGAGAGGCCAGGTGACATCGCAGGCAAAACACGCATGGCCATACGTGCGGTCCTACAGAGAAATGGAACCAATGTGGGTGAAGTATGGGTAAGCTGATCTGGTGAAACTGGTGCAGTGGAATCCGATGGCATGGATCTCGCACCGGACGTGTCAGAATCCTCTGACTCCTCAGCATGACGTGTGGGTGGCGTACTATCAGGTAGTGAAGTGGGTGATGCTACAGTGTGAGGTGACTCAGGTGTCTCAGTCTTAACAGGGTCCTCAAAAGGTTCGGACTCAGTGTCCGTCTCAACTAAATAAGCCCGCCTAATAGCCTCATAAGGATCCTTAGAAAAAAGGTAACGGAACCGGGGCTCTGAGCTCCTGACCATCCTGGGTGGACATATTTGGAGGTCAACAAACACTGGGGTAGAAATCCTGTGATAACACGATAAGAAGGGTATAAATATTTCATAAAATATCATTCGCCAAATTTAACACATCCATTATGCTTAACATATACAAATCCTCATAGTGATCAAAATATAATCGTCGTAACCGTAAAAACATATATATATCCTTATATATATATATCTATAATATATATTTATAATAAATATATATATATATATAATATATGTATATATTAAATATATCGAGAAGAATACGAACAACAAATAAACACCGACCAGGTTCGATACCGAACAGGCACTTCTGGTCATCACATAGAGCACATAATCCACAAAAAGCATATCCTTAATTCATATCGCTACCTGCGACATTTCCACTAAAACTCTCAAGGCAACATGCACTACTCTAAGGCAAGCACGGCCAACATCAATCAATCAACATCGCTACCCGCGATAATTTTACCTACATTCTCAAGGCATCGCACACTACTACTACTAAGGCAGCATGGCAATCCTAAAATCAATATGATCTCAAACTCAACACTCGCAAGTGTTCTCATCACTTTACATCCTATCTTTTTTAGGTGGTCTCATTACTCACACATCCCTTCCCTCCTCTAACATAACTTTTAAAAACTAACCTCATCATTTCATAAGTCCTTTATGAATTAATCCTAGTTGATCAGTCAAGCGTAATTAGGAAAGACCGTGAACTACTCGTGCTAGTTGACTTTCCGTCCATGAGTTTGAGGTTTTACAGGAGTGCAACATAATGATCAATCATAACACAAGATACAATATAGAGAAAACTACAATGCATAAACTTCAAGTGTTACGAAGACCATCAACCTCGAACAAACCTCGAGTGATGTCCCAAATCATAACCAAATCCATAATCTCTTACAATTCCAAATGCCCACACAGGGGTCCAAATCCAAACTTAAACCAAAACTTCCAAATACTAAGAACCAAACAAATAAACAAGCAAGGCTTCACATGAAAAATCCACACGGGATACTTCTAAGCCTGCTATCACATATCACCAACCTATTCATCTTTCACTTCACCTGAAAATGATACTCGAAAACGTCAACAATAATGTTGGTGAGCTCGTAGGTTTGACCTTAAACCAAAAGTTGTGCCAATATCTCAAAACAGTGGACAATAGTGCAATATGACAGTGAATATATGCAAATCACCCATGACTTAGCATCCCCGCTAATCATGTAACACGACCTAGCATTCCCACTAGTCGATCACCATGCCCTAGCATCCCCGCTAGTCATGAAAATAGCATATACCAATGCTCTTGGAGTCGCAACTTCAATATGTTACTTACGCACCTAAATGGCCTACCAGCTGGAGCACTATATTAGGGCAGGACCACACTAGACATGGCAAATCATTGCCAATCACCCTTGCCATGCATCACAATGCATGCAAGTCAAATCATAACCCTTGACAATCCAAACACAGTACATGCAAGTAAAATTACATCACATATATTCACATAACAATCATAAGCACATAATTGTCCTAAAAACAAAACCGCGTTTCGCACAGTTCAAAAAAATAGTTCAAAATACATTTGAGTATCATTTTCCCCCAAAGGAAAAACACTAAAAAAAGGGGCTACGAGAACTCACCTCAATAGCAAATAATGCAAACTGCATAAATCTCAAACTCAAAGCACAAATAATCTTGACGCAAGCACACAACATTCGTCTTTATTAAATTTACGACACTTTATTAAAATTTGTACAAAGTTGACTTATTGTACACGTATTCGTCTTTACTCACACCAAGATTCTCAATCCCGTTACAAAAACCTCTTTCCTTATCACAAAAACTTTACTCTTTATCACAAAACAATTATCTCAAAACAAAACCGTTATCTTTTACCAAAACCGTTATCTCATAACAAAACCGTTATCTTTTACCAAAACCGTTATCTCATAACAAAACCGTTATCTTTTACCAAAACCGTTATCTCATAACAAAACCGTTATCTTTTATAATGGTTGTATGGTAAATTACTCAAAACACTTGGGCTAAGTGTGACATCAACATCATTTATTCAAAACATCGATCACCGTCGAAAAGGGAACAAACGATCAAACAATCCAAGAAAAATCTGACGAGAATTGAGTTAAGACAGAAAAACGAACGATAACAATCAACATTTCTCCAAAATGGATAAAGATATATATATAATATTTTAAATATAATATATTAGTATATATACTATATTATATTATCATATATTCTCTATATTATATTATAACTTACTCAATTAGCTTTTAAATAAAATACTAATAAATATTATCACTTTCACCTTTTTATCGGGCTAACCGGATAAATATAAAGTTTTGCTATATTCTATGACGTTCACGCTCACTTAATCAACCTTAACCCTTTTTATTAGTTAAAAGCCACCCTTTTTGGTACTTTAGTCATTTTGACCAAAAATATTTATTTCAAAACATTTTCTAAGTATACCATTTTCATAAAATTTTGGCATGACCCGTTCGTTTGTACAACATTTCCAAAGTTTCCAAACCTTATTATTTTTCCACAGTTTAAAATCTCAATTCTAACACTTTTCCCAAATTCTCAAGTCCAAATACTTTTCTCAATTCTCACCAATCCTCCGACTAAACGCCAAATTCTATATCCCAAAAATACTTTAACAAAACGCATTTCTCTCCATCAACTTTCAATATTGACACGAAACATGTTTCACTTTAAAAATCCACTTTAAATGTATTAAACCACTAGTTTTCGTTTATTGGGCCTTAAGGCCCAATAAAGATCCAAAACGTTTTTACTAAGTGTTAAAAATCCGTTTTATTATCTTAAACTTGATGCCAAAATATATAAGTTCACAATATCAGTTTGAAAACCATTATAAGCTATAAGTCAATAATATTCCATAAATAAAATAAACCAAAAATAAACCGGAACCATATAAACCGAAATCGATTATAAGACGAAGCCCAATAAGCTAAACCAAAATAGGCCGAACCAAATAAGAAAAATAAAATAAGCCGAAACTATTATAAGTTAAAAGCTTAATATACGAAATTATTCAAAATTAGTCACAAGTCCACATGTAGCCGAAACCAAACAAGCTATAAGCTCGACCAAACCGAGACCAAATAAGTCTGAAAACGAAATAAGCCAAAACCATAAGCTCCTCGTGAGCTTATTAAATAAGCCGAGGCCAAGTGGGCCGAGCCCACCCCTCGTCGGACCGAGACCAAAGCCCAAAACCATACACGGTTGGGCCGAGCCCAAACCGACGCATAAACCGAAACCAAATAAGCTCTAAATAAGCCAAAACCCAGCCAATGGGCCAAGCCCATCAACATTTTTCTTCCTTCTTTTCTTTCTTGTTGGGCCGAAACAACAATAATCCTAAAAAAATCAAATAAGCTCAAACTAAGCTTTTTTTACGCATCTTTCAAAATAAGCCCAAAAAATACTTTGACAAAATTATAAAAATACCACCACAACCAAAATATTTAAACTTTCAACCCTTGTTTTCTTTTATTCAAATTTGATGCAAACAAACAACCCTTTTTATACACTTTTCGTTTTCAAGAATCGATTTTTATGACGATCGACTTGTACAACTAGTATTAAGACACCATAATAAGCATAGAAGTACAACTTAAATCAAATTTAAAAAACTTACAACTTTAGCGAGTTCGGTTCGGTTTTGACGCAAGAAGGAGAGACCCCAAAACCTTTTTCTATAACCCGTGTCTATCTAATATCAACCCACTATTGATCTTTTAACCCCGTGTTCTTGGTAATCTTCGAAAATCAATGTTTCTTGTTGTTTTGGTGCTCGTCCGAAAATGAGAGGGTGAGGGAGAGAGTATTTTTTTTGTTTTTCTTGATTTCAAAATGAGAAATGAAAGAATGTTTGAGGTTATGACAAAAAAGGTGGTACCATTCATGGACAACCAAGGCTGAAAATATGCCTTGTTGTCTCCTTCTTGTTACACGCCCCAATGGAATCCTAGGGGGGTTTCGGGGTCATCTTTTCGTGTCGGGATTGCTTAAAAGCTCAAAGTTTGACGATTTAAAATGTTACCAAGTTTAATTAATATTTTCATTGCATTTAAAATCACTTTTCCATAAATCTAGGTCATTTATACGACACATCTCACCTTAATCTACTACAAAAATTCTATTTAGAGGTTGTCGGCCGCGTCAGGACCGAAAACATGAATTTTTGTTTAAAACTCAACCGAACCATCCTCACAAGTGTAAAAACATTTTAAATCCCCAAAATAAGCTTGTCAAAATCGACTTGCTTAAAATTTACACTTTAGCGACCGTTATAGTATTTTTACCGAATTTTACGAAAATGACCGTTTTCTGACAACTTTCAAATCACACACCAACGATTGACATTTTAAACCAAAGTTTTCAAAATAATGAATTTATTAAATAAATAAACTCGTTTCAAACTTCCGAATCACTTAAACTTATTCTCAAATAAACTATCGTGCCGATATGCGTTGCGTGACGACTTACGGGGATCACAGGAAAGCTTCCCTAAATTATTTAAAATACTAACAAAATACTCTGAAATGGAAAGACAAATCAAAAGTGATTCTCTCCCAAAATTCAAG
Source organism: Tanacetum coccineum (assembly GCA_026074375.1). NCBI lineage: Eukaryota > Viridiplantae > Streptophyta > Magnoliopsida > Asterales > Asteraceae > Tanacetum > Tanacetum coccineum. The sequence continues at coordinate 15,062 of BQNB010111106.1, forward strand.
ACTCCTCCAAAAATCTCAGTTAAAACGTAATCGTTTTACGCAAAATAGTCAACTGAAGTCAACTTTTCAGCTTTCATCAGGAAAACTGACAGGGTCGAAAGACTTCAAAATACGTAATTATAATATTTTATAATACTTAAACCTGGACAAGTTACCGGTTATCACACTCATGGTTTTCCTGTAACTTGGAATAACTTCCAACCTCAAAGTTACATGCCATGGGAAATATGTCCTCTATTTCTACATCCTAATCAATTGCATCAAATGCAAGGGATGGTTAGCACTAACAACTTTAAACCTATAAGATATTAGGGACCAAATGTTTGAGTTATTGTCTTATATAAATAGATATGTCTTAGAGTCGACTTGGAACCCGATGAGTGGATAAAGGATAACGGATGCTCTAAACACATGACGGGTAACCGAAAGCTCTTCTCAACCTACAAGGCATACAATAGAGGTAATGTCATTTTTGGTAGTAATCTTCGCGGTAACATCATTGGCAAAGGTACGATTTCTAATGACTCTCTCAAAATAGATAATGTAGAAAATGTAGATAACTTAAGATTTAACTTTCTAAGTGTAGGACAAATATGTGATAATAAATATAGAGTAACTTTCTCCGAACATGATAGTGAAATCACTAAGGATGGTAAGATTTTAGGTAGAGGTATTAGGAAGAAAGGCTTATACGTGATGAAATTAGAATATAAGCCAAAAGACAAAATCTGTCTTGCAACGATTGATGAAAACTCCACGCTGTGGCATAAGAGGCTAGGTCACACTAATATGCGTCTCATTCAATCATTAGCATCTAAGGAATTAGTTAGAAACTTACCTAAGCTTAAGTTTGATCACCATTTTTGTAGTGCTTGCAAAATTAGAAAACAAGCTCACGCTAGTCACAAAGCTAATAATATAGTCTCAACGACTAGATGCTTAGAACTACTCCATATGGATCTCTTCGGTCCATCCGTTGTACGGAGTTATGGAGGAAACCTCTACACCTTAGTCATAATAGATGACTACTCTAGGTATACTTGGACAAGATTTCTTAAGAATAAAACCGAGGCTTTCGAGCAATTTGAAATCTTTAGTAAGAAAATACAAAACCAATTAGGATGTTCAATAGTGTCAATTAAGACAGACCACGGTAGAGAATTTGATAATGAAGTGCAATTTGGATAGTTTTGTAATGCCAATGATATTACACATAACTTCTTGGCTCCACGCACTCCATAATCAAATGGCATGGTAGAAAGGAAAAATAGGACACAAAAGTTTTGGTGTAACACCGTAGATACCTCAACATGCATCTTCAACCAAATCCTAATTAGATCCATCTTAGGTAAAACACCTTATGAACACTTGACAGGTAGGAAACCTACTCTTGATTACTTTAGGGTGTTTGGAAGCAAGTGCGTCATTTTAAACACCAAAGACTACCTTACTAAGTTTGACCTAAAGTTATACGAAGGTGTCTTTTTAGGTTACTCCCAAAATAGTCAAGCCTACATCATCCTTAATAAACACATCATGAAAATCGGAGAATCACTCAACGTAACATTCGATAAAACTCCTCCACCCTCTAAGATATCACCTTTGGTGGATGATGACTTAGATGAAGAAGAAGCAATTAAGATTACAGAAAAAAAGAACTTAGAAAATGACATTGAGGATGAAACGTTAGAAACTGACGAAGTAGTCAATATTAAGGAATATAGGAACCATCTATTAAAAAATGTCATAAGAAACTTTAACCAAAGAACTCTTAGGTCACAAGTCCAAAACCAAAGAACTTCTTTTGTATCATATCAACTATAGAACTTAAGAATGTGAATGAAGCCTTAAGGATGTGATAACATCAAATATTTGATACTTTTTAGTGGCAAAATACCCCCTATATTACCTACAAATGTTTCACTAATACTCAAAAACGAGATATTTTCTATCATTTTGTAGTTTTAAGGTGAAATGCAGGAATATGACAAGGAACAAGGGAAAAAGGGCTCAAAGTGTAATTATCTGAAGAATGTTACGGCGTAACACCAAAAATGGTTACGTCGTAACATATATTAAGCAAGTACAAAGATCATGGACAACTTTACAGCATAACACCATATCTAGTTATGTCATAACCATGCATTTGGAAGGAAATCTTACCCAAGGTAGAGTTACAGTGTAACACCCCTTATGGTTACGCCGTAACCATGAAGATCTACAAATATGGAATAAAGATCATGTACATATGTAAATTATTTGAAGGATACGGCGTAACACAATATCTGGTTACGCCACAACAATTGCTTATTTTTGGAATGTCGTGTAAGAAGGTTACGGCGTAACACCTTTATCAGTTACAACGTAACTGGTTCGATACTTATAAATAGAGGCCTCATTCAAGCTATTCCGACATCACTTCCTCCACAACCAATTGGAGAGGCGACAAAGTCTTCCAACCTTCAAAGAATTCTACTTGGAGTCTAAGGGAGATCACACTTTACTTACTTTTTGTATTTAATCGTTTAGATACGAATACTGTAAGAATTATGAGCTTCCAATCTATGATTACTTCTATTTCTTGTTGTGTTTCCGTTACCATGAGTGGCTAAGCACTTAAAGTGTTGGCCTAGTTATGTAGTTATTATTGTTATGATGTTTGTTTCCTATTAGATTATGGTTTCGTTAGATATTCCTTGACTATCGTGTAACCCTGGGTTTTGGTAGTACAGGTCATTTGGACCTTGCTTGCCCTATTATTAGATTATCTAGTCAATATGGGATCTATCGTGTACTAGGGAGGATCTATGACTCCGACCCCTAGTGTAGGAACTAACTGGTATCCGCACTTATCACTCAATATACTTAAAAAGCGAAGGAACTCTTTCAGAGGGAGTTAATAATATGTATAGGTTATTAGATAAGTTTTGGGAATAGTTGGGATTAATCACTACAAGGTGGATATCCTACCTCCTATACAATTTGGACTGAGTCGGAATCGCGAGAAATATAGGATAGACTATATATGCATATTCAAGTCTATCGACCTTAGAAACCACTAATGAAACCATAGTTTAACATTACACAGGAAAATGTTTTCATAATAGTAGTAATGAAGTAACTAGCTTAGCACGTTTTCTCTCCTTGTATCTCCAACTCTTTTAATTTTCTATATTTAATTTTATTGTTATTTTAGATTCATTTCAAAATCAATTCAAAAGCCATTTTTAAAAGTGACATTTCAAATTAAAAGTAATTATAACTTAGCTCTTGGGACGACCTTGGATTTACCACTTTATACTACCCACAATCGGGTTCTCTACCCGTTAGTGCGTTGTTAGGTAGATCGAGTTTTATAAATATAAAAGGTTGGTAAATTATTATTTAAAATAAAATACACATCAAGTTTTTGGCGCCGTTGCTGGAGAGCTAAAAATTAGAATTATTTTGATTATCTTATTATTTCTCTTCTTTCCTTAAACTTTATATCTGCAGGAACTATGGTAGGAGTAGACGTCGATACTCTCACCATGGACCAATACTTAGCATTGTCACAAGAAAACCAGGCAACGGCCATGGTTAAACCTAAAATCGGAGGCAATGTCAATTTCGAAATCAAGAGTCAATTCATGCGCGAAATGAGGGAAGACATTTTCTCTTGGAACAAAAACGAGGATGCTCACGATTACATTGATCGGGTCCTCAGCATTGTTGGCTTATTCAATATTCTTTGAGTTTATAAAGACACAGTCATGCTCTGAGTTTTTCCCTTTACTCTTACCGGAGCCGCAAAAAGATGGGTGGACAGACTCGCCCCAGGAACTATCGATACATGGGATCTCCTCAAAAAGGCCTATATCCAAAGGTATTGCCCACCTTCCAAGACCGCAAAAAAGCTTGAAGATATTCACAACTTCACACAAAAAGGAGACGAATCATTATATCAAGCCTGGGAGCGGTATAATGACCTGCTATACAAGTGGCCTACTCACGACATCAATAGTCATCAATAGGGAAAAAAATCTTCAATAAGGGTTTGAGCACTATGAACCATCAACTACTTGATTCGCAGGGACCAATTCCCGGGATGACACCGGCCCAAGCTCTCACAACAGTTCAGACCATGGCTGACCATTCTCAAAAATGGCACAACGGAACGACAAGCAGGAATATTAGAAGTAGTAGTAGCAATGATGGACTAGCTGCTTTAGTAAATAAATTGGACAACCTGGGACAAGATATGAAGAAGTTAAGGGAAAGTATTCATGCAATCCAGGTTGGATGCCAAATTTACGAAGGACCTCACCTCGACAATGATTGTCCCCTCAATGAGGAAGTTAAACAAGTTGAAGAGGTCAGATATGGAGAATTTGGACGAACAACGCCTTTTGTCACACCCCACCAAGGCGGAAACGTGAGGCGTAACGAGAATAGATATTATCACAACATAATGGTGTCACAATAGAGGAAACTACATGAACTAAACAGAACATAAGAGACACAAAGTGTCAAGAAAATACCCAAGCCAAATAAAATAATGTCCAGCGTCTTATATTGAATTAAAAAGGGTTCACATCAATACTAAGACATGAAATACAACCAAAACAAGTCTAAGCAGATCAGACCAACAAACATTCAATATTCAATCAAACAAGAGATAAGCTAGGAGATTAAACTTCGCATGCAGCCTAAGGTCTCTCTAGCCACTTCTCACATTCCTATGATCTTCCTTATCCTCACCTGAAAATGATGCTTAAAAATGTCAACACAAAGGTTGGTGAGAGTCATAGGTTTAAGATACGAAAATCAAAGCTTATAAACAATTACTGTGATTGTATTTGCGCAATCATTGGCAGGGACAATTACTGTACTTTTATTAATACAGCTAACTTGCAAGTGAGACCTAAGGAGCATGGGATCAGACAACGTGTCGCCTCGATCCAACAAGTAGTAACCACTTGGGTAGGAGACGTTACCCCGATCCACTTAAAACGCCATCACTTCCACATGGGTGGAAAATTACCCCTGATGCCTATATCAACACAAATGGGTAGGAACGTTACCCCAATCCCAATAACACATAAGCATTTGCTACGTTAAAAATACAATGCAACATCATACAACATGCAGCACACAAACATATAATAGCTACATAAAAGTACATGCGTTAACTAAAACCACATAATCACAGTAATTAAAACATTTCAAAACATATTTTGCATCATTTCCATCCCAAGAAAAACATAGTAAAATGGGACTATGAAACTCACCTGATTGCTCAGCTACTTGACAAAATCTTGCACAAAATCTATACACAACAAAAACACAAGTTACACTCGGTTAGGCTAAATTCCCAAGCAAATGTAACAATCTTATGATGGACTTATAAAACATACACTAAGTTTATGATCCTTTATATACATCTCCCAAATCATTTTCATACTCTATATAACCTTAACCATTAACTTCCAACTTTTCACTTTTCGGCAGAAATTTGTAGTCACTTTATGACCACAAATAAAATACTAAAACACCTAATTGATGGTTCTCCTTTCATCCCATAGCTCCCCAATGAGTTGTGAGCTACTGTGGGTTTTTAGAAAAAATAATACTAAGTGAAACTATTTTATAAAAATTCATCTTTACAAAATACTCAAATTCGGATCTGAACGGACACTAAAAAGTTTGATTTTCTTAAAAATACTTAGACAAAGAATTTGGCTTATCCCTTTTAATTGGAGTTAATAGACACATAAAATATGATCCTTGATTTTTGGTTAATCCAAATTCCACTTTTATTTAGGGGTTTTACTCCCCAAAATTAGACCCAAATCGGACCCGAATTCACTGTTTTGACAACTTTTCTTACGAAAATTATTTGACTAACTTCCCGACCTCAAAACCTTTCGGGGCTGGACTTTTTGAAAAGTAGACTCTCTGAAATTATCAATGGACATAATATTCATCAATTTTCATGTTACTATCATCGAGATATCATCCGATGAACACAGCCCTAAAATCTGCCAAACCCTAACTTGCAAATTAACGCGAATTAAACCTAACCAAACACACCATCGCGCTTATAGTTCATCCCTAATCAATACTACTAAGTTTAATTACATTAATTTAAATTTTTTTATAAAACCCTAATTCCACCACTTAATTGTTACATGAAAAACTAATGAAGATTGAATCAAAAAGGGTTTAAAAACATACATAAAACCTTTGATTTGATAACACAAATCACCACCAAGCTTTTGCTAAAAAAATATTTTTTTTCTTATTCCTTTTTGCTGAATTCGGTTGACCAAAATAAGAAAAAAACTAGAGTTTTGTATTTATGGACTTCATAAAAAGAGTTTAGATAATTACCTAATTAGAGTTATAATTGGAATAAAATTTTGTTTCATTCTCCCTTTTTTTTCTCTTGACCGAATCCCACACACATACATATTTTTTTTTTTTAATATTATTATTATTAACCCTCAAATTTTTGATATTTTATAAAACCTTTATTTATTTATCAAACCTTTAACTTTAAAACTAATTTAAATGATTATAAAATAATTCTATTTCTAAATTTTATTTTTTTCTAATTTATTAATACTAAAATCTACTAGTTAAATTCTAAACTTAAATCCTACACTTACCAATTCCTAATACTTAATTATGTAAATACATAATACGTACACAAAATAATACGTACACTTAATAAAATTATACCATCATTTTCATTGTCACTAAAATGTGAACAAAATAAAATGCCTATAACAACCATAAACTCAATCCAATAAGACGATCACGCTCCATGGATTGGTAGCCAACTCACATAAAATCATATAAACACATAATTATTATAACACATAATGATCTTCAAGTCAATTAACGGTTTGACTAACCTGGTCAAAACATAGTTGTCACAGTATCTCCTCCTTAGGGAAATCTCGTCTTGAGATTTAACTACTAGATTCACCAATATCATCAACAAACAGTTGGGGATACCTAGCTTTCATATTGTCCTCACATTCCCATGCGAACTTAGGGCCACGCTTTGAATCTCATCTAAGTTTCACGATTGGAAACCCACTGCTTACAACTTTGCTTGCCCATACAAGGGTACAAATAACAACATAACAACTCTAAGCAAAATAAACATCCAACTTCATGAACATCGCCCGTCTTCGAGGAAACTCATCAAAAACCTTAAGTTGTGTAGCACGTCATTCACAACCTAACCCCGCAACTCATCAAACAAGAACTGTCTTGGATCTAAGTTATGAGTTGTTACAAAGCTCAACGTTTTTGAAGAATCAGTTCGACTTCGAGTTTATTCAAAATATAACATTAACCAAACCA
>BQNB010111107.1:0-22417 GCA_026074375.1 Tanacetum coccineum
TAAGAGAATATTTAGGTATCTAAAGGGCAAACCCAAACTGGGCCTTTGGTATCCTAGAGTGTCCTCATTTGACCTGGATTCAAAATCAAATGTTAGACTATGGGTTCAATTTCATGAACACAAAGATCTACATTGATAATGAAAGTACTATCTGCATTACAAAGAATCCAGTATATCACTCCAAAACAAAGCATATTGCAATAAGGCACCACTTCATAAGGGATGCTTATGAGAAGAAACTTATCCAGGTGCTTAAAATCCATACTGATGACAATGTAGCTGATCTTCTAACCAAGGCATTTGATGTTAGTAGGTTCCAGTTCTTGGTTGTTACTATTGGGATGATTAATCCCTAAGCTTCATTAGCTAAGGGGAGGCAATATGATTTGTTGTATAGTTTATATGAAGTGTTCAGTGTGCAGAAGCATTTTTAACCATCAGTGACGACTTTCAAGAAGTTAATTGGGTTTTAAAGAGTTATTGGGAAGAGATAAAGACGGTATTGAAGGATTGTTGTTGCCAAAATTGTTCATTCTTTGTTTGGCAAAAGTTAGTACCGACAATGCAAAGTTAATACCGTTGGGCAAAGATAGTACCGCTATAGAGACGTTGAAGAAAATACTGCCAAGGGTATAAAGTGTAAATTGAAACGGTTTCATTGATTTTAGGTTTGCTAAACCTATATAAACCCATCTCAATTGCACAGTTCACTTACGTAATCTCTCTCAAATACTTTCTTTCATACAAGCCCTAATCTCTCTCTCACTGACGATCACTAATTCAACCACAATGGCTGTTCTTGAATCATGCCCTAAGCACAATATGATCGCTTATTTAGAGAAGACTGAAGGGAATGCAGAGTTTCATGAGGTTATTGATTTTATTGCGCGAAGCTTCATTCATAATGCTCTCACTATAAGTCCAGTAGTCTCTACTACATTTGTTGAACAGTTTTGGATGTCTGCTAAATCCAAAATAATCAACAATGTTAGGTACATTACTGCCAAAGTAGCTGGCAAGCCTGTGTCTATCTCTGAAGCATCAATAAGAAGTGATCTTCTTTTTGATGATGCTGATGGGATAGATTCTCTACCAAATCAGGCTATATTTGATGCTATACAGCTCATGGGGTATGAGGGGGATTTAACTGTGTTAACATTTAATAAAGCTTTGTTTTCACCCCAATGGAGGTTTCTGTTTCATACAATGAATCATTGTATTAGTTCAAAAAGCACCTCTTGGGATCAAATTCCCACTAACATTGCCACTGCTGTAATTTGCTTTTACAATCATAATCAAAAATAAATTTTTCTAAATAATTTTTGATGGAATGCTTAGACACATAGATGCACAGAAACATTTTGTTATGTAACCAAGGTTCATTTCAATCATTAGATAAACAGCTTAAATGAATGTTGCCAGACGCATTAACCATTTTCCAGTATATGCTTTTGACCAGTAAAGTTTTTCTCCATTAAGGTTTAAAAAGGGTAAACAAATTTCAGGGAAAGTCCACACCTTTATTTGCTTCTATGTTGGAACAACCAACTGAGGATGAGGGAGCCACTTCAGAAAGACCAACTGAACACAACCCACCCTTTCCTCCTCACCCTAGAGAGCCCAATGATGAGCCTTCAATCCTGACCCTCCCTAACCTTTACGCTTCACTCATATATCCTGATTCTATTCTAGAGAGTATCTGTGTGGAATCATGGAGGTTAGTCATCCAGTTATAAATCCTTTAGGGAATGAGAGGTGCCATGACACTCCGAAAGTGTGTATTACTGTGTATCTCCTTGTGTAAATAGTTACAGATCAAGCCAAGGAAATAAAACACTTGAAGCACAGATAAAAAAGATAAGAAGAAAGCCAAACTTGTAAACTCACCACAACATGTATAAGAGTGTTTCCTTGAAGCAAAGAATTGCAAGAAAAATCCTTGAAGAATCAGTGGATGCAAAAGGAGTCTGTATCTAAACAGGGGAGGAAACCTGCCAAAGCTGAACCTTCAGTCCATAAAGATCCATTATTTGATGAGCTTGCTGATGATACGTTGGATTTTATAGATACTGAGAATGCTCAAGATATGGGGAGGTCAAGATTCGTGGTGCATGAAGAGAAAGAAAGGGAAGCAAAGGAAGTTAGTATGAAAGATGTAGTTAGTACTGACAAAGAAAAAGTTAGTACTGACAGATCAAAAGTTAGTACTGACAGATCAAGAGTTAGTACTGAAAAGGAAGAAGTTAGTACCGACAGACCAGATGAAGGTACTGTTGATCAAACTGAAGGAAGAATGCTACTCCCAACAACCAAACACATACCCTACATTTTTGGAGATGATGAAACTATTGCTCAAGTTCTTCTCAACATGAGTCAAGACAAAGCAGTTATAATAAAAAAGAGAAAGGAAGTTTAACTTAAGGATGTATTGAAGGAGACTAAAGAGACCTAGCCTACTACAACCAATTCAATTATTGACATTAAAGCCTCTTCCAAAGATTGATCCAAAAGATAAAGGGAATAGAAAATTAAAGAGGAAGATGAGTCTGATACTAATCTGAAGGTATTCTAGAAGGCTAAAAGAAAGTTGTAATCAACTGCTAGGGATAAAGATGCTAGAAAGGAACAAGAAGATTGGGAGCCAGAAGAAGAATTTAAAAAGCAAGCTAAAGAAGAATCTATAAAGATGCCCTTACAAATGAGTATGCTTTTAACCAGCAAGAATTGAAATATAGACTTCTAGCTCTAAGACTTCAAGATGAAGAGAGAGAGCAGTTCACTGTGAAGAGAGAGCAAAGTTCCTTCATGATACAATTGCAGCTCAAAGAAGGTTTCTTGCAGAACAAAGACTATGCAATCAGAATAAACCTCCTACAAGAACTCAGTTAAGGAATCAAATAATGACTTATTTGAAACATGTTGGAAACAAGAAAACACTCACAGACCCGAAAACAAAACCTTATGAAGAAAAACAAGCAAATAATTAGAAAGTAAAATGGTTTGATGAAAGATTCCTGCTGATGGTTCCACTGAGGATGAAGTAAGGATTAAGGAATTAATGAAGGGATTACAAGACCCTGATCATAAAAGTTTAAAGAAGAGGGTTGCTAAAGAAACTTCAAAGAAAGAAGACACAGCAAAGGTACCTGCTAAGGTAGATGTGACAAAGCAGGGTACAAAGAAAAGGAAGGGTGGTCATATAAAGATGCTTGCTAGGAAAAGGAAAAGACCACAATCAAATGTAGATAGTATGCAGATCATAAGAAAGATTTTTGAAGATTGTTACATTGTGAAGGTACAATGGATTAGTGACATAATGGAGAGAAAATCTGACATTGCTAGTTTTAAACAAGGTATCATCAACCAGATGGAGACTAACTTATTATCTACAGACAAAATGGAACATCCAGACATTCAACTGTCTATTGGAGGTACTTACATATAATTGATAACAAGATTTAATTTCACTTGTATGATTGTCGGAGCATTACCCAGAAATTACGACTAGGAAGGAATTGAGTTGATTCTTGAGGAGATTTGAAGATAAAGAGGAATCCTCACAAGAAAGATAAAGAATTAAAGTGATCTCTGGGATGATCAACAAGATTTGGGAGATTTTTACATGGAGAATATAATGAAGCTGTGGAGTTTAACATACTATAACTTAAAGATGGACAGTCATCCATATTTTAGTTGAAAGGAAATATCCTCTTTCTAAGGATTTATTGCAAAGGATGCTTGATCTGGGATTGGAAGTTGAAAGAGAAATACTGCAGCACGTTGATTGATCAGAATTAATTAGCAACAATTGATGAAAATTGACTGTAAAAATAGATGAGAAGGGTTTGAGTGTTGGCTAACCACCACACAACAAATGGCCCCCCCCTGGGTGGGGGGGGGGGGGGGGGGGGTCATCAGTTCACCATGCTTATATAGGCATAAGAACTGTCTAGTCCCATAAGCAAACGGCTTTGGTAAAGACCTTCTCAAATCCGTTATGGTGAACAATTTACCAAAAATTGTAAGGTCTCAACTCACCTTGCTTCATGTGAAGAGTTTGTCTATCCAAGAATCAAACAGTTCTTGGTTAAATACTACTCAAATCTGTTGATAGCTTATAGTATGCTAAAAACTATAAGGTTTTACAATCACCATGTTATGGCAATGAAGCATTGGCTAGTCCAAAAGCCAAACGGTATTTAGGTAAAGACAAATCAATTCCGTTAGATGGTTGACAGTTTAACCAAAAACTGTAAGTAAAATAACTCACCCATATTTTTCAATAAAGAGTTGACAATCCTAGATCAAACGTCTACTGTAAAGGAAAATCAAATCCTTTCATGCTTTTAGTTTGCCAAAAACTACAAAGCCACTTAGTTGGATTGTTGTGCAGAAAAGACATTTTGCGGATAAAGATGGAAAGCTAAAGATTGTTGATGAAGATGGAAAAGTGTTTAAAAATAAGATCAAGATGTGTTAAAGTGTTTGGATACATCCTCCAAGAACTTAAGAAGATTAACCTTGAAGAAACATGAAGTAACAATTTTCACAATCAATGTTAGGGATTATTGTTAGAAATAAACATTCCTGACTTATACCGTAATGGTATATACTTAGTACCGCTTGTTTTAGTTTAGAACTGAAGAAAAAAGAGTTAAGTACTGCACAGATAGCTAGTACCTATTAGTAATAAAATAGTAATTACCGGTTTAAGAGATATGTATGAGATATTGTAGGAAAAGATATGTATTATCTTTTACGCGTTTTGTAAGCCTGTTAGGGTTTATCCTTGGTCTATAAAAGGAACCCTACGGCATTAGAGAGATGACACACATTGACAACACACAGATCTCATCTCATACAATCATATCTCATAGTTAGTAATCTGTAATCATATTAGCAGATTAATAGAAATCAAAGTTTAGTATTTATTACTCTTCTTAATACTATTGTGTAGATTCCGCATATACAATAAGTATTCATAGTCAGTGTTTCTCTATAGTCAATCTGTATTTATACAAGTTGGCTATCACCCTTAGCAGGCTGCAAAGATCTGTTCAGTTTGGGACTCTCACCTACGAGCCTAAACAAATGTCTAAACATGATACATGAATAGACCCTAAACAAATAATCAGATAGTCATAATCAAATGTACACAGGCAAGCAACTCCTGATGTACCAAATATGATATGGGGTGTAAAGCACACACACAACCATTCACCTGAACTAAACAGAACAAAGTACCTAGGATGCATCCATACGCTCCCTGCAAAACAAAGTTATGTCCATATACACAAGCACGATGGCGAGTGTACGAACATATATAATCAAATCATAATAAGTGCACATACAAAAGGAAACGCCCGTGTACAATCACACACCACAGATATCAGTCAGCCATTGGTGCATCAATGACATGGTCAAGGATCCTCCCTGACTAATACAAATATCTTGGTAAGAACAGAAAAAATATAAATTGAAACAATTCAAAATAATTCCAAATATGGAAATGCATCAAGGAAGCAAATTCCAAAAAGAACCAACAGATTCAGACAAACGAATATCGAAATCAAACGGATTGTCAACATCAAACGATCAAGATACGGATAGCAAAATCAGAGGAATTAAGCACTAGAAAAAATCAAGTAGGCAAACAAATGAGAATGAGTGTCCATAACTAAAAGGACAGAAATATATGTACCTTAACGATAAGCAATCTGAGGAGAAATGAACATAGAAACAAAGATCACAACACCATCACCGAATCACAAGAAATCTCATGATTACAAATTATTATCTATCTTATTTCATAGATTTATTACTTAATTAAACAATTTAAAACACTTACGGTAATAAATTAGAATTTCCAAATTTCCAAAATTTGGCCAACATATTAAGCAAGTTATCCCATGTTAAAGACCTATTAAACTGACCTCTAAAATTTCTACGAAAAATCACAGAGGATCCCACATGTTATCTAGACACGCCATGATTCATTGTTTTAATTTATTTCCATGGTTTAATCACCCTTTGACCCATGTTACCCACAACTGACCCGAAAATAATATGACCAGGCATAACGCTTGAAAGTTGACGCATAAAAACTTACTTAACAAACTCAGAAAATTCTAAACAAAGTCATGGAATGAAGCACATATCTTGAAGATTTACCAAATAAAATTTTAGAACTAACTCCTTACGGTTTTACGAATAAAAATCAAACACTACAACTGAATTTTTCGGATAGAAATTCCAGATTCGACACTTAATCTTATAAAATATAAAAATTGACCTTCTTGACCTCCATAAACATGGCCGTGATTTTTCAGAAACAGACTCATTGAATTTAAACTAGGCTCAATAATCAAGTTAAAACAATTTGTATCATCAAAATCTACCCCGTAGAACATGACCCTAATATCTGCCCCAAATAATTAAACCAGAAAAACCCAATTAACACCCACAAAACCAACCCAAGGGTTTCAAAACTATAGTTTTTATTAATAACACTTTAAAGATCATCTTAGGGTTTCATAACAAGTAATTAACCATTTAATTAGATTAAACCCTAGAGAAATTTAACAAGAACATAAACACAATAATCCTTACAATCTTTAGTTTTTAATATGAAACTTTTTTTTTTTTTTTTATTTTTTTTTTGTTTTATATATTTTTATTTTTTTTTTTTTTTTTTTTTTTTTTTTTTTTTTTTGTTTGCATATGTAAACATAGTGACAACAAGAAAGAAACAAAATCAAGACTTACCTATGGAATGAGGGAGGAGAACCACAAATCAAGAACACCAAAACATTAAGAATACACCAAAGAATCACACCTAAAGCACCAAAACTTTAGGATTACCCAAAGAACACCTAAACCTTCATCTTGCTCGAAGCATCTATTAAGAATACACAAAATTATGATGAGAAAATTTTTAGAGTAATGAAGGAGAATGATGGAGATGGATAAGAAAAATGGCTGAATATATAAGAGGAGAGGGGACAATTTTTTAACCTTTTAGAGATTACAAAAGATTTGGTCTAATCTCTTTACACTTTATTAATTAGAATAGGAATTGTAAAAAGAAAGACAAAATAATTTCTAAAAATATAGGATGGGGTATAAATTATTTTTCTCCGTTTTTGAAGATTACATAATATTTGCTAAAAACATTTTTACTCTTATTTCTTAAAATATGTTTTATAAACAAAAAAGAAAGTAAATAAACAAAATAACAAAATCAAATATATTTCAAGGGGGCGGATTTATATTTATAAATTAGGGAATTAAATATATATTTTTTTAAACTATATATCTTATGTTATATTTTTATAATTTTTCCAAAATTTTAACCTAAGTTTTTATTATTCAAATACTTATTACTAAACTTTAGGTTATATTCAAAATTACCAATATGACATGAAATTCAAATTTTGGGTTTTACCAGTACTTGTGTTGGCGTGACAAGGTTCTTTGTGTACTATATGTACTAATATTTGGCCTATCAAGGTTCTGTGTGGTACTTGCATTTAACTGTATGTTGGCATGCACAGTTCTGTGTGGTACTCCCTAATATAGTGCTCCAGCTGGTAGGCCCTTTAGTTTCGTTATTGCTTTGTGGAGATGCTACTCCGGATTTTATTAATTGATGATGAGATATGACTACGGGATGCTATGTCTGGATGTGTAGCATATAGATCACTGTCCATAATAGCACTATTAACCAGCCTTGAAATATAGGCACAACTTTTGTGTTTAAGGTCAAACCTACGACTCAACAACATAATGTTGACGTTTTCGATATCATTTTCAGGTGAAGTGAAAGAGAATAGTTTAGGTGATTAATAGAAAGGCTAGAAGTAATCCCTGACTATTGACTACAAGTAATCTTTGATATGAAATGGGAAGGAACTTAGTGAGAGAAAGTGGAAGGATGGATGTATTTCAAGAAGAGAAAGTAAGAAACATAATTTATTAGCAACGAAATAATACAAAAACCAACCAACCAACACCCTCCTCCAAAGCATGAAAGGGGAAATTATACATGAGATTGCCGGGCCATGACCCTTGGATAGCTTTCCAAGGCCCTTGTGCCAAATTAGATTACTTACTTACATATATTAAACTACTGCTAAAGACAAATACATAAAGGAATTGACCGATAATTATCTTGTTTCTAACAATCTCCCTCAAGGAGTCAATCCAATTTTACAAAACTATAAACCTACAAACCATGCTTAACTTTAGTCTTCACTCGTAAAGTTCATTTCTTGAATATACATCTTGTGAATATTTGTAGTCCTTTTGACTTTAGGCACGGCTTGTTCCTTTATCTTGACTTGTAAGTGAAATTGTGATCTTGAAAAACATTGATATCATCACCAAGCAAAAACTTCGTTTATGCCAACTTATGTACTTTGTACCATCCTTAAGAACTATGACTTCTTGGACCGACAAGCTCATACCTTTCTATGATTTGTTGACTTGAAAGCATAAATGTTGCATCTAACATCGAAATTCTTAATACATTAACACTTCGTCACTTCGAGAAAGACGTTCGGTATCAGAGTGACAGAAAACTTCTTTTAAAATCTTTACTTTACTCATTGTCACTTCAAGAAAGACGTACTGAATAGAGGAAGCTGAAGTCGTGAAAACATGTACCTAAGATTTCAAGAGACTTATATGATTGTCGGTTAAGTATGATCATCGGCTATGAATCTTGTGAGTCAGCTGGAATCAGGTACACCTCCATCTTTAAGTTTCCTGCATTAAAACAGTTAACAATAAAGAGTGTGGACTAATATGGTCTTAGATCAATCGCTACCGTGTTTGGTTGGATTAACCTTCGAATCCGTGAGGATCGACCTGTGATCAGATAATTCCCTTTAAGAAAAAATCCTTGACAGGATTTCCAGCTAAGTATAGAATCAATCTACCACATTTTATATTAGATTCATCAAACCCTCACCGATGTCACAATACCGGAACTCTCAAAGCAGACATCACGATAAAGATGAACCATGAGTTACTATCATCACTGATAGAATGAAAAAAAGATTAGGACAATCAAATCGACGTATCACTGCAAAGTGTTTTTTGTACACGCCCGAAAATGTTTATCGATTCAAAATACATCATCAATCGTCAATTCATTTACCTGGAACAAAGTTTGATTCTTATAAAATTCGCACCATCGTTTTTCTATTCTAGTTGTCACAATTTGTTCGTAGAAATCGACAAGTCACCTACCATGATCATGTTTGAGTTGGCTCAAGCAGATTTCCATCTTAATTGTGAATGATATCACTCAGTGTTCTTGCAAAATCCAAAAAGGATAATACGAATGGGGGGGGGTGAGGACACTTAGTATATATCAGTTATTCACATAGTGAACTTTAATAGATTTAATTTGACCAAGTGTCCTAATGAATTTATGGATGATATCTTTTTGGCTCCTAGACTCAATAGGGCCACTTTGATTTAGTGATCGTAGTCTGGAGTTGAGTGCCACCTATTCAATATCACTAACTCGGATGTGAGAGTTGATAGAAAATGTGTGAATCATTCGTAAGTTTTTTGAATAAAGTCTTTCCAACTTTGGAGTGGCATGCGAATGGAGATTGTGCATAGCGTCCATTTTATGTATTGACCCTGGTTTCTGCCTAGTGGTATGGAGGGCTCTTTTCTTTCACCCTTTATCTTTACATTTCTTTTCATTCTCAACCCCGTAAATGCTTATCGATACTTCAATAACTAACACCTTGTTGGGTTTGTTCCAGTGTTAGCTCCATCTCAGTCTGCATTCTTCCCTTAATCTCACTTACTCCTTTTATCATACCTAGTACTTCTACATTTAAACAGTGGATATCCCTCCGGTCAGGTGGATCATGGGATTTGAATACCTATCCTAACCACCTATATCTCATAAATTATAAGTACATGGTCGGTCTTTTGAGTATTCCATCACGATCAGAACCAAAATCATTGAAAAGTTCAATCAAAGTGTTTGATATAAATATCAAAAGGTTTACACTTTGAGAGTTTTTCATTATCCTAACAGCCCCCCATAACAAGTGCATCGTAACGAAGAACATTGCTATGTGTGGAGTGCATTGATTCCATTTTATCTAATCACATTTCAATAGAAAAAAAATGACAAAATAGATTCAGTTTAATCAATAATCTGCCCCCCTTATCCAAAATGTTAATCCCTTGATATTTTGGATATCAATTGATTAAAAGATCAGGACAAAATGTTTACACAATACTAACGAGGAAACATTTTAATGCTCCCATTTAATATTTGAGGAATATGAAACAGTTTGAGTACAATAAATTTAAAACTTTTGAATTTACTAAGAAATTTCAGGGGGGTGGGGGGGGAGTGTGGGTGGGGTGGGTGGGGTTGGGGGGGTGGGGGGTGGTGGTGGGGGGGGGGTGAAAATTTTGTACTCGAGCACTCCTTAGAATCACCATTAAGTCTACACTATATATATTCACAAGATTATTATGTACGAGGTTTGACCTGAATGATGAGAACATCATATGATAGAATCATATGGTTCTTGTATTGTAGCCGTAGGTCTCCTTCGTACAATCTCCCACCCACGAACTTTTCTAGCTCCACCATTAACGTTCCTTTCTTTCAGATTTTGTAAATCATTCTTTCTCTGTCTAAGCACTCTTCGGTATTGCTTCAACTTTCTTTCCAAGTTACGAAAGACCTTTGCTTCAAACTGAGTATGAAACATCAGATACATATGTAACTTGACTAGTGGGTTAGTGATGTCCCGTTTGATGTTGTCCTAGCTTCCCCCTAAACCAGTATCTTCTTGAGTAGATTCAGAACCTTTTTGCAATCCGCATCAAGCAATCTTGATGTATAAAGCCCAGATACCCTAAGTACACAATTAACCCTTTCAAGAATTTGATACCGCAACACCAAAGTCAATTAAGTCCCGGATGAACGCATTTCTCTCTAGAGGATAGTGCATTTCTCTCTTCAGGATATTGATGATATAAATTGCAACACCAAAGTCAACTAAGTCCCGAATGTCACAATTATTCCTTTTAAGTAGTCAAAATGATAACACCTAAGTCATCTAAGTCCCAAATGTACTTATTTCTTTCTGCAGAATACTGACTAACTTAAGGAATCATCATACCCATGTGTATCTCTTTTAGCAACTAATTCTACTCTCTTTTAAAAAATAAGCTTAGAGATTAACCGTTTGAGGAAACATTTATTGAATCAGACAGAATTCTTCTCACGTTTTAAATAATTATTCTCCTAACACTTCCCCCTGGGAACTCAAATGGTCCATACTAAATGAAGATGAGATGTCACTTTCCCCATGAGGTTGAAATAGTAAACCCGAAAGAAACAAAGAAGGGCCTAAAATTTAAAGAATGTGACTTCAAAAGAAGGCCATGGACTCTATCAAGTATACATCTACTCTTTCCCCTTGCTGGTTTGGACACGTCGGAATCAGTAAAACTTTGTACGCACACATTCTAGATATCGTGTTTAAGGTAAAACTAAGCTTAGATCTATCCCGTGAGAATCAACTTCAAGGCTATTAAAACTAGTTGATTATTTCCAAACAATCCTAAGTCTTTTACAACTATGAGGTGTTGGCAATATTAATCGAATGTCGTTTAAAGCCTATACTCACTAGGTCTCATATTTCAAATAAGTCCCTGAAGTTTGAAACAAATGACATCTAAAGTTCGTGTAGTTAAAATCCATTAACTCCCCTTGAAATTGTTATCCGTCATTATCAAAAACTTTATCTATTTATTCCGTGACGTATTTTGAAAGACCGTTTTAAAAGATAATTTGATGAAAATTTCTCCCCCTCAAATAATGACACGTTTTCTATTTAAAGAGCTGTTGTCTTTGTTTGAGTGGTCGAATTGTCTTTGAAAAATCTTTTTGCAATTATTGAGAAAACACTGATTCATTTTGAAGACAACTTTTTACCAATAAAAAATAAGATTTCTCTTATTTTGACACATAAGCGCACTGACACATACACTTATGGTAATATAGGAAGCACTAGACCTCATCTAGGATGAATAACAAAGATAATAACATGCAGCGGAATAAGAACAAATCAATGTTATTCTAATAAGGTTTTTCATCATTATCTTTCATGATACAATGACTACTACAAGCTCCAATTCTACACGATCAACTGTAGAATGGTTACCTAATCTAACAGGATCAATGAAACATTAATCTAGGGGCTAAAACATAACCAATCTAGGCGTCTACATTAGAGAACTCATGCCTAGACATACACACACTTTTCTGGTGTTTACATTTTGACACACCTAAAACTACATGCCTGGGACCTCGTTTTATAACATAAGGAGTCCAGGTTTACAAAAAATAAGAATTATAAAACAAATAAATCTTTAAACTTGAAGCTTTATCTTCTAAATCTTCTATCTAAATAAGGAGATCTTCTAGAATCTTCAAAATCTTCCATCTTTTGAAGAATTCCAGCTTTGCGTTTAAGTCCTTTTGTTTCATTCTTTTATTCACTTTGTCTCATCAAATCAAGAATCCCAATAATCTTTCCCTATTTGATGATGACAAAATAAACAAAGTCGTGTACGAACTTCATCATAAAGCCAAAGCTTCCCCTAAAGTTGAATGTAAATCATCTCCCTGAATGAAACCAAAATCTTCATAATTCAGACTTCCATTGAAACATCTACACCAAGGATTCAACAAGTTGCCAATTACAAAACTGTTAACATCTTTCCCCCTTTTTTGGTCATAACCAATAGGACAAATAAATATAGAGCCACTTATGGATCTTGACTACAACAAACCAATATCACACTTCTAATCCAAGCCTTTTAACTCCTCAAATTACCCACCATTACGCACAATAAGAAAAATGAACTTGAGTAGTAGAAACTCACACTAGCAGTAGTAATAATGAGTAGCAGTAGTAAAAACCTTCACCTCAATGCCACATATAAATGGTTAAACATTTTAACAATAAGCTTCCCTTGAAACCCATATGTTAACCATTTATTGAATCTTCAATTCTATAAGCTTTATGTAATGATTACTGATGAAGAAAACTAAGTATAACGAACTTGATGCTGAAGTAGAACAACCCAAACTTATGTCTTATATCTTGTACTATCCATGTGACTCCAAACTCATACCAAGACCAAAGTATAAGTAGATCTCAATCTCTTGACAAAAATCCTCATATTCTATGAGACACATACCAAGTGATAGTAAATGTGCGCATTGAGCACCATAAGTTTGTAAATCACACACCTTTGCTAGATTTGTCAAGTCTTCATCACCACCATATAAAACGAACAAGTTATCTTCAAAGTGTAACACCCACTTTAAGATATGATAAGAACACAAACCTAAGTAATTACACTTCACCATCAAATAAGTGATAAATAACCATCTTCGTAACTAATTTTTCCAATAACTACGAGCCTTTATGGTAGGTCTCGTTTATCTTGAATCAAACATATCGATCATGAAAGCATAGAGAGAATAGTAGAGGATAGCAAGTATTCAAATTTCAAATGATATTAAAATGGAGGAAAAATGGAAGAGTTAGTTACAAGCCATCACCCTCTAATGAATATTAGAGGGGTATTTATAGGTGAGGGAAAGAGGCTTCCTTTCCTTTATTTTCCTAACTTATCACTTCTAGTCCCTAAACTTTGGTAATTATGCTATTTCATTCTTTTAGCATAATACACCTTATTACAAACTACTTTGACATTAACAAAAGAAAGACTAATGACTAAATAACACAAAATCACATAATCGACACTTTTAATGATCCTAACAATCTCCCCCTAAGGGTCGATTATTCAGGGCGTTCTCTTCGTGGTCCAAGTGGTCTTCCATTCACGAACATCTCCCATCTTCTCATCTGTCTACGATGCTTCAATCTCTTCTTTAAACAACTTCAAGTACTCTGCTTCATCTTTAGTGAGATCTTTTTGTACATACCCATACTTGATATCATTATTATAACTCTTCAGACCTTCTAACACTCTATTTAGCGTGCCATCATAAAACTTATGGATCTCTGAATGTCTCATCACCCGTTTCTCTTTCTTGCTATTCTTGTAAATAATTCCATGCACAGGCTCATAGATGATTGAGAACATTTCATGATCTTTAATTCTTGGGAAAGTCATTGTTGGTGCAGTGAGATTAACCTTCTGTTGATATCTTCATTCCAAGTTGGAAGTCAGGGCAACTCTTTCCAGTATCACTGTTACTTCTAATGAATACTAATATAAGACCATAGCAATCCTGTATCGAATAATCCGGTACCATTGCCTTTCATAATCAACAAGTAAGTCCTCAATATCATTCTTATTATGTATTCTTGTAGTCTGGTCCGTATGACACTAGGTACTTATTAGCTCTTCTTTGCGACAATCTTTGTGATAGAACTGAGTTCATACCCAATTCCAGTATGTCTTTTGACAACTTGAATAAATCTTTAGTTTGAATAAAACCTCTTCTTTGTTTCCAGCTCTTTCTGTTCCTTAATGTAGAAATCTTCGCATTAGGATACTTCCAATGTTCAAACACCCATAGCGAGCATAAGGATTAAACTTTCGAACACACTTATTCACCCATCTAGAAGTTGTTCTACTTCAATATCATCATCATTAAAAATAACCGCAGGAAACTTGTGAAGTGACAAGACTATCTTCTCGGGTCTAGAATTTCCTTTCTTCAAATACAAAAGGTCTTGATTAATCAGAGATAACGCTGGAGCTTCAGGATCTTTTTGACAGCTATGAACTAATGGTGTGGTCTTTCGTAGATGTAGAGTGACAAGAATTTCTTTTCTACTCTCCTAAACAATGTCACTCTTCAAGAAATTCTTCATCTGATCAATGTGATACTGATGCTCATCTCCTGAAGCACATCTCTGTCCCAACATCTCATCATGCAATTGTTCTCAGCTTAGCTTCATCAATGGTCATCGATACTTCTTCCATAATGTCTTGTGATACTTGCTTCGTTGGTATTTCATCATCATCTGAAGCATAAGAGTCAGTCCAAAAATCAAAATCATCATCTTGCTCTTGATTACCTAAAGTTGAAGAGCTTGTCCACTTAAAAACTTATCCAGACGATGACTCTCCAAACACATAAGCTTCATGCTATGATGTCTTCTGCCACTTTGCACTATTCCCCCCCTCAGGATGAGCATCATCATGAGGATCGTCCTGATCTCTTGGGCGAACGACAGGAGTTCTACATGCAGTTTGTGGTACCATATTTCTTTCAAACTTCATCTGGAGAGCCAACCATATTGCTATGTCTTGTTGTTGCAATTGAGGATCAACTTTCCATAGCAAGGTACAGTTGATATTGTTGATCTGGAATAGAGGATGTTTGTGATTGAGCCGAATGAACATAAAGAATATGTCCAGACATATAACTTTGTACGGATGCATCAACTTGAGAAGGAATGACATTGGCAATTGCATTCTCAATTTGTGTCAAAATTTAAGCCTGAATATTTCCATGTTCCTGCAGAATAGCTTTAGCAATCCATCTTTCCATCTCTTCTTTAGCCTTTTCATCTTAAAAAATCACCCCGTCCGCAACATACACTGAGAACTGATATGAACTTTTCAGAAACTTGCTTCATAATAACTTGCTTCATACATGCTCCTAATGTGTTTTATCTACATAGAGGGTAATCGTCTCACCATTACATCATTGAAGATTACTAGCAAGTGTATCGAAAGACTTCCGTGCATGAACCTCGCCCGTAGATGTTAAATAAGTAAACCATAACGTCCTCTGTAACTCATGAAAGAACTCTTGGAGCATTGTAGCGAGTAGGTTTTGTCTTGAACAATGAATAGAAGTCGATCATTTAGATAACTTTGTGTGAGGTGAACTTGATGATGATGTAGTATGAGTATCCATCAATTCCTGGAGTTTCTCGGTATCCGAAGATACGAGATTAGTATGAATCCTAGGAGATCTAATTGGTGTGGGGATTGGTGAATTCCTAGTCTCCTCTACAATCTTCCCTTTCTCCCTTCTCCCTTCTCTTTCATTCATACACCTCATCAGTTATTTCTTCATCTTCATCATTTACATTTACTGGTATAACAACGTTAGTAATATCCACCATTGGAGTCTCCTTAGTAATCTCCACCTCCTTATCTTTAGTAATCTCCACATCCTTATCTTTAGTAATCTCTACCTCTGGACTTTCCTTATTACTCCTGGGCTCTATCCTAGTGCCACGAATATTTGATTCATCATTCCTAGGGATTGAACTATCAACAACAACATTCTCTTGTCCATCCACCATCTTTTCAATTTCTTCAGATGCCAAGTGCTCATCAACCAGTGCCACATTTTCTCTTGCTTCCTGCTCCTCATGACTTTTATGCTCAGCAAGACTAACTTGTAATGTATCTTGTAAAATCATCTCATCTGCTTTGTCAACATTTGGCACTGGAGCTGGTGGTGTAAGACGTGTGGATCTCCTTTCAGGGATACGAAGACGAATCACAGTTGATCGTCTTGGAGCACTTGACTCTGCTGCTTCCTTATTAGGGTTAGGTGACCTAGGGGCGCTAGGTGTCCTATGCGTTCCTTGGGTAGACTCAGTCGGCTGTGACTGAGTCAGAGGAACATCTATCCCAAACACCTCCGCATACATCCGATAATGCTCTGTGTGCTTCATTTCTTTAGTGATCATCCAAGCTGGTATCTGCATTCCAACTTTGTCTTTGTGTCTTCCTGAATTAAAAATATTCTTCATGATATCATCATCTTGCAAGTTGTGATACTTGTCTCGAGCACGTCTTGAGATGTCAGGAAAGATAGTCATGTAATGACTGACAATGATCTTTGTAAATCTTGGATATGGAATCGAAGATGTTGGATACTGAAGGGAATAGTAAATCCTTCCTATAGTAACTCTGTATAATCCACATGAATGTTATTGACAAAGTAATACATCATTTGCATTATCTGCAGCGGCAGTTGATCCATCCAGTGACACGTGTTGTCAAGCATTTGGAGATATCTAGCATAAACTATTTGCCAAGTGGCAAAGGAACCCCCCCCCCAATGTCTTAACTTGATGATGTCTTCAGCTCCATTGTAAATCCCAATACTTGTTTGTAGAATGAAACCATGTCAGAAAATGATGGTGGTGGCACGAATGAATTATGATTGTTGTTAGTTGCTTGTGGAAGATGAAAGATTGTTCTGAAGTCATCTATGTTAAAGAGTAAGTTCTTTCTTGTCCAGTATAAACTTGAGCCTATACTTTGATTCGTCTTCCTTCAAAGTATGCCAAACATTGCCATAAAAATCCATGGTACCGAATGAAGAAGCTGCATCCTGAATCGTAATGGATGAATCTTGATGATATTTTCGTCAGAATTTGCTTTTTCGATGGGGCATTGCACATAGCTCTGAGATCAACTTTTGTTAGCATCCTATAAGATCATATCTTTTGTTGGAGGGCACAGTTCATCTGGATGGAACGTAAGCTACATGTGTTGGTTTGTGCCATGAAGATTACTGAATGGACTACAATTGAGATGTTTAGATAACAAACCAATTCATTTGCATTTTGTCTTTTTCCACTCTGGTCCTGTTTTATATGTTCTGGAAATTCTTTTTTGAACATAATTTTTGATCAGATTTCTTTCCCATGTGCTCGTTCTTTGATTTTTCCTAGCACAATTCACCATACGCTTTATATCCATTTGATTTAACCATTTTGTAATGTCTGGCAAATTCTTTTCGAACACCACTTTTGATTTGCTTTTTCCGCGTAATGGATTAAGCTCTCTCTTTCTATTTTTAAATATCCTCACCAGAAATTCTCTGTGACAAGACACTCTTTCCAAATGATGAAGCTTTATCCTTTTGATTTTAATCAAGACTCTTTTATATGAAAAATTAAAGAGAAATCATTCAACTTCTCAACATTTGGTATTGTGAAAGAAGTATCATTTAGGACACAAAACAGATTTGAAACTTTTTCCAGAAATCTTTAACAAAAACTTTCTTTATAATGATAACTAGAATACAGGTAACTAAACACCATAACTGAATGGACCCTAAGTACTCACTCCTCATTATGTTCATTGCAGAAAACGGCCGAAGCCGGACATGACTTAGTCCACTTAAACAATTGATATTTGGATTAACAGATTCAAGTTATAAAAACTTTTGCTTTCACTTTTTGTCATGAATCCTAAACAATGAAGACAAACATATCTAATTTAATAATTGAATGGACACTAAGTCACTCACTCCTCATTCTGTTCATTGCAGAAAATGGCCTAAACCGGACATGACTTAGTCCACTTAAACAATTACGAATAGATACATATGACCCATAGCTCAGAATTCATAAAAACTTGATTTCTTTTTCAAAATTATTCACCACACTTGAGAAACTGATCTTATTATTCCACAAACATTTAAGCATTAAACATCATAAGCATGAATCATCAACATTATTTCTTTCTCAAAACTACCTTCACGTTTCCACAAATGTCCTTCACTGATTTTGACTTTAGTATTACTGAGTTTGACTTTTTGACCTTTCCGAGTTTGACTTTTTGACTATTACTGAGTTTCACAAACAATGATTCTTTTTTACATATGAAAAAACCAAACTCAATCCATTGTATTATATTATCATTTTCGGATTACCACCCTGAAGTCAATTCATAAAACTCAATAAACACAAACTCGTAAAACGCATACACATCCGAATTCAATTTAAACAATGGTTAATCATGTACTAGGCTGATTCATCACTGGTTTTCACTTAATCTATGCCGTTTATCATCTTTGATTGTAATTATTGAAAAAAACTCGATGACACCTAAACTCGGTAATCTTCAATATTACCGAGTTTAAACCATCGATAATCACATAAACATCAATTAATCAATTTATAACGCTCACTACCACTAACGTTAGAGGAAGATAAATAGTACAATCGTTGTAATAACTCAAATGGATTTGTTACGATTTTCTCTCAATTTGTAAATAGATTCGGTTACTTAAAAAAATTAATGATCGAAACTTATGCCCCCTTTTATAGCCACACCGAGCAGAATATTTTTTGAAAATTGACACATTTAGCCCATGTGATTATCATTTTCGATTTGTTTTTCAATTTTCCACAAACTCCCCCTTGAATAATGAATTTTAACCCGCCCCTTGAAATAAAATCATGTAAAGTACTTAGTCCGAAAATGAAGATTTTTAAATAAAAACTCCCCTTGAAACTATAACGTTTTCAAATTCAGATCTTGTGATAGTCATAGTTTTTATTTATTTCCAAAGAGTGTATGTGAAAGAAAAAATTTTTAATGAACTCCCCCTTAGATCATGAATTCCGTATTTTTCCATTGAAGTTTTTTATAAAAACTTTAGAATCATGAATATATCATGTGACATAGTTAAATTAGTTTTTTTTTCACAAAAAAAATATTCAATATTTTGAATTTTTTTCTTTTGTTTTTGAAAAATTTATTACATTTTTTTTGATGTATGAACTTTTCAAGAAGATAACTTTGTCAGGCTTTCCAACTGAGTTGGAGTCATACATCTCATACCAATGCGATGAACTAGATACTCAAAGCGTTCTTTTGGAAGCGCCTTAGTAAATAGATCCGCAAGTTGGTATTCTGTCCCGACAAAGTAAATTTCCACAGTACCCTTCTCAACATGTTCTTTAATAAAATGATACGGATGTCAATGTGCTTAGGTCCTTAAGAATGTTGGAACTAAGATTGCATGATATAGCAATGCAACTATTGAATCACAGTACATCGGGAATCCGATGTACTTTATATTCATAGTCCAAGGAGTTGAGTACGCATCCAAATTAACCTTATGCACAGTATCAGACATCAAAATAATGGAGGAATATATAACAAGGAAACATATTCAGCCTCAGTAGTAGACATTGCAGTACAATCTTGTTTCTTTGAACTCCAACTCACGAGCTTTCCCCCTAGAATAGCAATCCTCCTTGATGTACTTATTACAATATCTTTACATCAGCATGGTCCGCATCTGTAATAGTCAATTAGTTCAAATCCGGAAATCCTCGGATACTATAGCCCATGTTATAGGACTGTCTTAGGTACCGAAAGATCTGTTTGACTTCTTTGAGGTATTTGACCATATGACGTGCTTGATAACGAGCACATACAAAAGTAGCAAAAACAATGTCTAGTCGACTGACTGTTAGGTACATAAGCCCTCCTATCATACGATGATAAGTCATTTGATCAGTAGGAGTGCCATGTAAATCAGCATCCAGCCTCTCAGTTACCATGGGTATACTCATGGAGACACATTCATCTAGACCATGTTTCTTTACAACTTCAATTGCATATTGTGACGACTTATGATATTCCCACGGGGAGATTGATGAACTTGAAGTCAAGAAAGAACTTAGTCACCCATCCATCAACATATCAAATTATTTTTCATAAGTTTGCAAGCGTTTTGAAAAATATAGATTTGTTGATCCAAAAATAATGTCGTCAACATATACTTGTACCAGTAATATGTCTTCCCCGTGACGTCATGTGAACAAAGTTGGGTCAATTATACCTTTAGTAAACCCATGTTCAATTAGAAAAGAAGACAATTTGTCATACCATGCACGAGGTGCTTTCTTAAGACCGTATAGAGCTTTTTTTCAACCTGTAGACGTGATCTGGAAATTCTGGATCAATAAACCTTCAGTTGGCTTGACATAGACTTCTTCTTTCAAAGGACGCATTGAGAAAAAGCGTTTGACATCCATTTGGAAAGATAGTGATAATTCTTATAATCAGCTAACAATAAACATCCCAAAACAACATCAAGACAGCAACATGAGCCAATGACTCTTCAAATCAATGCCTTCTTCTGCTATATCCTTTAGCACAAGACAAGTTTTTTTGTTCTCGAACCACAATATATTCATCATCACATCTTATTTCTTCTAAAGCCATTTGAGAGTAATAATATTCTTTCCTTCTGGTCGTGGAATGAGTTCCCAAACTTGAAGTCTCTCAAATTGATTCAACTCATCTTGCATAGACTCAATCCAACTATGGTCTGCCATTGCTTCTTTTGATATCTTTAGTTGTTTAATTGTACTGACGGTTAAAGCATACATGCATACCTCAGAATCTGAGTGTAACCTTTGACGAGTCATGACAGGTTTGGATGAGTCACCAATCACTTGGTCTAGAGGATGATCTTTTGTCCAAATGTGAGTTGAGGGTTGTACTTGGTGGAAATTCTACACATTTGATGGTTCTAGAGCCGTTGTAGATGACACAATTTCCTCATGACTTGGAGGATTATATGGAATAAACTATGCATTACCATCAAAGTCAGCAGTGTCTTCTTGATCAAATTTATCAGCCTCGGTCAAAGAGATTGGAGAAGTTTATTCGTCAGATGTAGTAACAACAGGAGAAGCCTCATGTGTGTCTACAATGATTGAAGATGTGGAAGGTGAGTCTTCATGAACTTGAGTCGGTTGTGCAGAGGAATAGATGGGTGTATTAGAAGACTTTTGCTCATTATATTCTTCAAACATTAGACCGAACAAATTATCCAAATCTTCTTTGGATGGAGTATTCATTTGTTCTGCTAATGAATTATGATTGTTGAATCGTTAATGTTTGGGTTCTAAATAGTCGTGTTTAGAAGCCATAGCTGTGAGCTTGTCAAATTTGACATGTTGTATCGTGTATGGATGATTGACCAATTTTGAGTAAAACAAGCTGTAGCCACTGCTTCAGCCCAAAGAAATTCAAGTAACTTAGAAAAGATAAGCATTGTCTGAGCAACCTCAACAAGAGTACGTTTACGTCTTTCAACTACTCCATTTTGCTGAGGTGTTCGAGCAATTGAAAATTGTTGCATGATGCCTAACTTTTCATAATGAGCTTTAAGAGTTCCGTTTTTGAATTCAGTACCATTGTCAGTACGAATCTTATAAACTTTGGCTTTGTAATTCAATTGAGCTTGAGCAATGAATTTCTTGATGATCTCTGGAGTTTCATCTTTCGAGCAAAGAAAGTAAACCCACGTATATCTAGAAAAATCATCCACTATCATAAGAATATACTTCTTTCCATTGATCGAAGCTACCCTCATTGGACCGCATAAATCCATATGAAGTAACTCTAATTTGGAGTGATCACTTGGAACCAGTTTAGGTGGATGAGAAGCTTTCTTGCTTTTTCCCCTTTCATAAGCAGAACAAAGGTGATCCTTTCCATATTTGAACTTTGGTAGACCGTTGATAAGTGCTTAATTACACATATCTTTTACCTCTAAAAACGAGCTTAAATGACCAAAAACAGACAAAAACTG
>BQNB010111108.1:0-22417 GCA_026074375.1 Tanacetum coccineum
TTGATTTGAAAATCAATTAATGTGTCACTTGCTAAAGTGGTTTTTGTGACACTTCAAAAGTGTTGATCATTTCAAAGATTCATCATCAATCGTCAATTCATAACCTGGAACAAGTTTGATTCTTATAGAATTGCACCATCGTTTCTTTCCAGTTGTCACAAGTTTAATTCGTATAGAATTGCACAAGTCACCTACCATGAGCTTGTTTGATGTTGGCTCAAGCAGGATTTCTATCTTCATGGTGAATACTTAAGTATCACTCGGATGTTCTGGCAGAATCACAAGGATAATGTGTAGGACTCTTTATATTTTCTCGTTACACATTGTGTGAGATAGCAAGCATAATTTTGACAAGTGTCCTAATGAAATTTATGGATGATCTCTTTTGGCTCTAGACTCAATAGTGCACTTTGATTTTAGTGATCGGAGGCTGGAGCTGAGTGCCACCTTTTCAATATCAACTAACTCGGAGTGAGAGAGTTGATAGAAATGTGTGAATCTTCGTAAGTTTTGAAACAAAGTCTTTTTGACTTTGAGTGGCTGGGAAGGGTTGTGCATAGCGTCACTAGGTCCATGACTGTCTTCAATGTCGGACAACATCTTAGTGTTTCCGACAGTTTATGTATTGACCCGGTTTCTGCCTAAGTGTATGGAGGGCTTCTTTCTTTTCACCCTTTATCTTTACATTTCTTTTTCATTCTTCAACCCCTTCAATGCTTACCGAGACTTCATAACTAACACCTTGTTGGGTTTGTTCCAGTGTTAGCTCCATCTCAGTCTGCATTCTTCCCTTAATCTCACTTTACTCCTTTTATCATACCTAAGGACTTCTACACTAACTAGTGGATATCCCTGGGTAGATCCCTCCGGTTCTGGTTGGATCATGGGATTTGAATACCTATGCCTAACCACCTTATATCTCCATAAATTAAAGTACATGGTCGGTCTTTTGAGTATTCCATCACGATCAGAACCAAAATCATTGAAAAGTTCAATCAAAGTGTTTGATATAAATATCAAAAGGTTTACACTTTGAGAGTTTTTCATTATCACTAAAAGCTCCCCCTTAACATGTGCATCGTAATCGTAGTACATGCTAGGTGTGGAGTGCATTAAGTCCATTTTATTTGATCACATCTTTCAATACAAGTTAGATCCAGGTTAATCACATTTTCTCCCCTTATCCAAAATGTTAATCCCTTGATATTTTGGATATCAATTGATTAACCTTTCGGGGAAAAATTGTTATATACTATCTATGAGGAACATTTTAATGCTCCCCCTCAATTTATGAGGGTATATAAGATAGTGCTGAGTACAATAATTTGAAAGTATATATAGAGACGACCAAAAAGTTGTTAACTGATACATTGGATTTAACAAATATTTGATAACAACAGCACAAAGCTTTATACTTATTTCCTGATTATTATTACAAAGATACTGGGTTACAACATAAAACAACCATTATCTTTTAGGCTGACTTCCCAAAAACAAAATCACCAATGTATCCTTGATAAGTATCCACTTATTGATCGCTGAAAAACATTGCTTTAAAAACGTCAACAATAATGTTGGGTGACATTCATAGGTTTTGATAAATCATAATATTGTAGGGACGCATAGACTTTTTCACGTGATAACAGCAACACATGCAAATCATCACAAACTAGATTACATTTTCCTAAGTCATGACACTGAAGCTCGCGGATCTTTCTTGCAATAAATATTGTATTGGCATTTCTGCTGATTAGATGTTCAACCCGAAACATCCCAAATTCGACATGCTATACGTTCGTTCCCGGTGATAGCTAGTCACCCGAACGGGGAGGTCTTTCCCAAATAGATCTATTCATAACATTCGCGCTCACATAATGTAATTAACAACTACATCTATGCAATTGACAGTTCATGATAAGGGGCTCAACTTGGGTTATCGCTACTTAGGCAAATGTAACTCAATACTTGCGTCTAATTATTAAACAAAGAATGTTTTACACCCCTTATTCTATATATCATTGAAATCGTAAAAATATGGGGCTATGAACTCACCTTGAGTTCTGATAATCCAAATATCACAGATAATGCGTCACGCAAATCGTCAGATGCAACCTATTTAAATTAAGGTCGTATAAGTACCATGTACTTCGATTAACTAAACATCATTTACTGGTCTATGTTAGTAAATCATAAATCGTTGGGCTTCTCAATCAAGAGGTCGTGTTGTGAACGTGTGAGGGAGCTTGGACACTTTTAGTCGTAAATCCAGCAACTCGTTCGATATCGCCACCCACGAAGAGGCCTCATTATGAAAACTCCCTAGTTAATATATTACTTGATAAACCACATATAATTCTATTTATAGTTCAATCACCACTATGGTTTTGGTAAAATTGGGTTTAATAAGTTAAAACGTTTAGATTACCGTTTTTTAGTAAAACTAGCATAACTTTGTGTTTTATGCCCGATTTTACGTTTCTTAGCCCATCTTTTCAGTTTTAGGACGAGTTATCATAATTTGAACATATTTCATATTTTGAACCTCTGGTGAAACTGTAACCTTTATATTCAATAAGACATTGAGTTTTATTTAAATCGTTATTTGTTGTCGTAAAAACAGTAAATGTCGTTATTTTATTCGTTATAGCTTCGTTTTTAAAGACGATTATTTCCGAGGGACGTTCTCGTTATTGGAATATACTATATATTTATAGGTTTACACAAAAATATAACTTTCTGTCATGTAAATAACTTTTATAAAAATAGTTTTATAAAAGTATTAATTATCGTAAACTCGCGAAATTCATAACTCGTTTGTTATTAATTGAAAAATTACGATTCTTATCATTTTGGAATCCTAAAAATATGTATTATTTGTTAAAAATATCAAACTAGCTGTTTGATATAAGTTTTATAAAAGTTATTTTATAAAACTCCGTTTAATTAAAGTGATAACTCGTTTTTTTAATGTAACAATTTAGTTATTAATCCGTTTGATCAAGTTTTCTTTACCTTTTCGGTATCGTCGTGAATTGTATTATTCTTATAAAATATTACATTAAGAATGTTTTTATTCACTTTTGGGGACAGAAAGTTTGGCGTGTCTTTTTTAGAGAATTATTTTTAACCTTGTTTTGTATATTTTACACTTTATAACTTTACCTAAAGTGTTACAGTCTTTTACTTCCATTATTACTTTATTTGTGTTCCATTTATTATCCATATGGAAAAGCTCATATAAATATAGATTAACATGATATTTATATTTACTTTTATTTGGAACATATCAGTGCTTCTTTAAAACCCTATTTGCATTAACACTTTTTTATGCTTATTTAAGATTGTAAACACTTTTGTATCCATTTTTTATCTTCAGGTTACATAAATCAACATCGTGTTTAAGTCATAAAACTATATCTTCCAAAAGTAAAAATATCCATGTTTACAAGTTAAACAATTTCCTAATGGTTGGAATTCACTATATATACATCACATTGTCATATAATCATATAAATGAAAAGTTAAGGGCTTAAGGATAACCTTAATGTGATGATGTAGGTTGATGACAATTAAGTGCTAACTCTTTTTTAGGGACTTATGTACACCGAGATTATATACAAAGATAACCCTTGTTTTATTATATAAATTATTAAGCTTATTTTACTTGTATTTTACTTGGAAAATGCTTGCCAATGCTAGGAACACCCTTTGAATATCTTAGGAGGGTTGTGGTTAGTTTTGTTTAGGTTGTGAAAATTTTGTGATGGATGGTTGGTAGTGGGGGGGGAGGCAGGCGGTTGGAACAGGTGGATTGTGTGGGGTGGAATGAGTGGATTTGGTTTGATTTTTTTTTTTTTAGCTAAGTGTATGATGTATGTTTTCTATCTCTTGCAATATGGCAGTTTTATAAGTGAAGGGCTAGTCAAAGATGCAATAGGTGTCCCAGGTAACTTCGTGGGAGGGATTTTAAGGGGTCTTGGTCTTGGTCTTTTGGTCAATGAACAAAGACATAGGCTTGTTTAATGAAGTAGGGATGTTCACAAAGTCCAATGTTGTATGTAAATGTGTTTCTCTTCTGTCTCACTTTATGTAGTTTTGATTCTCGTGGTTAGGGGAGGTAAGGGTTTTTTAGATGATTTGATTTTTCCTAAATATCCTAGTATCATTTTTTCATGTTAAAAGTTTAGCTTTTAAATAAAAAGGCTGTTTACTTGAAAGCATTTGTGAATGCTTTTTATTTGCAAATGTACAGGTGTAAGATAAAATTATCATTGGGTAGAATATATAACTTTGAGTGTTGGGTACAATCGTGGGTATTTGTTGAAAGGTAGAAAGAAATTTTTTGTGGTTCCGGGTATACTTATACTGTACTTTATCGGCAAAGAATATTAATTTAAAGTAACCGCATAAAGATAAATTACAATGACAATAATTATTCTCAAATTAATTATTAATATTTTATTGATGACCAACGCTTAATTGTTTGATGCACGTTTTACATTAAACGCTAATTTTTGCTTACGCGATTTAGCTAACATTTACGATTTTAAAGCAAAAGGTCTTAACAATACAAAAAAGGTACATTGTGGATTTATCGACGTCGTCAATGACTTGAAAACACAGGGTGTTATAGACTTCCCCTGTTAAACGAGCCTTGTCCTTACAAGGATCTCAGATGCTGCATTGTCGACGGTGTGGTCTTGGTGAAGAGGTGTGGTTATTTCTTATTTTAATGGTCTTCTCGTTCCCACGTGAACTAAGGACCTCTCTTGGAGTTCCATCGAAACCGTGAGAATGGGATCGGCTTCGTATTAACGTTTAACTTCTCGGCACATATTTCTAATGGTCATCAACAAAAAATGAAGCTTGTCATCAAGATGAAGTCCATCCAACGGAACGGCTATTAATGGTTCGTCGGCATGACACTTTTTCAGGTTGGACACATGGAATGTATTATGAACTCTACTCAGCTCTTCAGGAAGCTCGAGCTTGTAAGTAACTCTCCGACCTTTTTCTAAACACCTTGAAGGTCCCAACATACCTAGGGTTCTAACTTACCTCCGTTTGCCAAAACGTACACATGTACGACCCCTTTCCAAGGCGAAACTTTAAGCATAACTTTATCCCCGACTTGGAATTCCATTGGTTTACGCTTCAGATCGGCGTAACTCTTTTGTCGATCACGAGCGGCTTGCATCCTTTGCTTGATCTGGATGATTTTCTCAGTGGTCTCTTGAATTAGTTCTGGACCAAGGATTTGAGCTTCTCCAATTTCTAGTCAAAAAAAACAGGTGGAACGATCACTTATCGTCCATAAAGTGCTTCGAATGGTGCGGCCTTGATGCTAGCGTGATAGCTATTGTTGCATGAAAACTCGACTAATGGCAAATGGTTAACCCAAACTTTCCAAAGACGCTCGCACATGCTCGCAATCATATCCTCGAGAGGTTTGAATGGTCCTCTCGCTTTTGCCACGTCTGTTTATGGATGGTACGCAGTACTCATATCCTAAATTAGTACAAAGCGTTCTGAAGTGACCTCCAGAAAGTTAGATGTGCGAATCTCGGGTATCGATCACAAATGATTTTTGAGACAGGTATTCATCGTCTCGTGACCACATCTTTCGATACATTCTTGCTAGTTTATCAAAAGGATCAGTCTATATATTTGGTTAGTGAAGATCACTGACTTGTGAGTCGGTCAACAGATATCCCAATCTTGTGTCATAGCTTGCGAAGACTTAGGAAGCTTTGTACAAAATAATGGTGATGTTGTCCACCCACCACACCCGGAACCACCCCCCCTTCCATTCAGGTATCTTCGTTGTACAAAAATCCCTGTTGCACTTTGGATGTTCGGCCTTGACCTTAGCACAGGTCAAACACTTGCTAACATAGGTGGCAATGTCGGCTTTCATATTGGGCCACCAATATAGCTTCTTCATATCTTGGTACATTTTGTCAGAACCCGGATGTATAGAGTACTTTGATTTGTGGACTCAGTGCATGGATTAAAGTGGCCGTATATCTCCATAACAAGGTAGCAACTCCTGCCATTGAGGCATAGGGTTCCTCGCACGTGGTTCCAACTTTTGTTCTCTAATCGCTTCTGGAAATTTGCTTTTTCAAATCTACCATACCCCCAACATCTTCACTCTTAATGTTCTCTGGTTTCGGCTTCAGGTCTGGAGCATTTAAGATCTGTTGGGAAGATACAAGTTAAATAGTCATGACTAAGGCTACGAAACTTTAACGGTGGTTCTCGTCTTTCGTGGCTCAAAGCATCAGCAACCGTCATTAGCTTTCCCCGGGTGAAACGAATATCGCTAACGTAATCACTTAGCAACTCTAACCATCGGCGTTGGCCTCATGTTCAACTATTTTTGAAATCTAAAATGTGTTGCAAACTCTTGTGATCGGTTAAACACGTATACATTAGTTCCATATAAATAATGTCTCCACGATCTTGGAGAGCGAACACCAATGCTCCAGTTCCAAATCCTGAGTTGTATAGTTCTTCTTATGAATTTTTAAATGGCGTGATTGATTGCATAAGAAATCCACACTTTTCTCTTTACTTCAAACAGCGCACCTTTTCTCTTTGCATCAACACAGCGCCCAAACCCTTCTTTGAAGTGTCACAGTATGCGATGAAATCTTCGCTTCCCTTAGGTAAGGCAATGATTGGTGCACTACATAATTTTTGCTTCAACAGTTGAAAAGCTGCTTCTTGTTTATCACCCCAAACAAACTTGACCTTCTTTTGAGTAAGCTTAGTCATTGGTTTGGCGATCTTTGAAAACCCTTCAATGAATCTTCGATAATACCCAACAAGACCTAAAAATTGGCGAATCTCTGTTGGTAACTTTGGAGATGTCCAATCTTTAATGGATTTAATCTTGGTTGGATCCACATGAATGCCTTCACTATCAATCACATGACCGAGGAACTATACTTTGGGAATCCAAAATTCACACTTGGAAAATTTGGCATACAACTCCTCTTTCTTAAGCAACTCTAAGATTAGCTTAAGGTGCTCTTCGTGTTCTTGCTTGTTCTTCGAATATATCAGAATATCGTCAATAAAGACAATCACAAATTTATCCAGATATGGTTTGCACACCCGATTCATAAGGTCCATGAATACGGCAGGTGCGTTTGTCAAACCAAACGGCATAACTTGAAATTCGTAATGGCCGTAACGAGTTCTGAAGGCAGTCTTCGGAATGTCTTCTTCTCGAACCCTTAGTTGGTGATAACCTGACCTTAGGTCGATCTTCGAGTAGACACTCGACCCTTAAAGCTGATCAAATAAATCATCAATTCTGGGGAGTGGATAACGGTTCTTCACTGTCAGTTTGTTTAATTCCCGATAGTCAATGCACATCCGGAATGATCCATCCTTCTTCTTGACAAACAAGACCGGAGCTCCCCAGGGTGAGGAACTGGGTCTTATAAAGCCTTTGTCGGACAGCTCTTTCAGTTGCTCCGATAACTCTTTCATTTCGGAAGGCGCCAATCGATAAGGTGCCCGTGCTACAGGTGCAGCACCAGGTACCAAATCAATTTGAAACTCCACTTGTCGAGTTGGAGGAAGACCCGGCAAGTCCTTAAGAAATACTTCAGGAAAGTCTTGAATTATTGGCACGTCCTCAAGTCGCTTCTTCTTCGACTTGTCTTCAACCTCCTTTGTAGTGACATGTGCCAAAAAGATAGGAAATCCTTTTTCCATGTACTTTTGCGTTTTAGTGCACGAAATGATGTTTAATCGTGTCACATTTCCCTGGTTACTTCCATCACCGTGTATGATTAAGGTTTTATTTCTCCAGGGGATGCGAACAATCTTCTCGGCACACACAATGACCGCTTGGTACTTCGCCAACCAATCCATACCGATTATAGCATCGAAACTACCAAGTTCTACAGGCATTAAGTTTATGTTGAATGGGTGATTTAGTAAATTCTCTAATGGCGAGCAAATTCGATAGCGAAATTGTCATAGGGCGACTAGTAATGTGTCTTGGCTTCTCGGCTTAGGATTTGGTATAAGATGATGCCAACTTTATAGTAAGACGGAGTGAAGGTCTGCTTAGTTGATATGGTTACTAATTCGATTTCCAAAAGTAAACGCGTTCTATGAATACGCACACAAAACATGATATAAGTAGAAAATTGTTTCCTTAACAAGAGGTTTTTAGAGTGACTACTCTCAGCACGGCATGGTACCTTCCTGAATTATACATAGTTGATCAGGCCATGTATAATTGAGGACTAACGATGCATTGCTCATTTTCGTCAAAATAGCGTTATAATTTCATGATATTCGTGAGAGTAGTTTGTAAGAGTAAATAAGGAACCTAAGTTAATATTGACGAAATTCTCATAATACGATAATTTGATAGATAATTTGAAATCATTCGTACAACTGAAATTTAAGGGAAATACAACGAGAACTCCTAAGGAGATAAAGTCTAAGATAGTTTCAACTTAGGATTTATTAGGCAAAGCGAGACAACTTTCTCTTTTAAGCTTTGATCTCATCTTTAATGTTGTAATGTCTTGTTCGTTTGTTTCTCCTCCTCTCTAAAGCATCACACCACTCCCAAGTCCTACCAGTACCTCTAGTTTGGTTTTCAAGGTTTTGGTTCTTGTCACTCCGGGGCAATCCATTCTTGTAGTCGCCCTTGATTCCCACATTCATATAGCAAGTAGCCTTCTAAAAAACTTGCCCCATGCCCTTTGGTAATTGTTAGCAGTATTAGCATTTATAGAACTCCTACAATCACGGGCCAGATGGCCAACTCTGTTGCACTTGTGGCATTTAGGAGCACATGGACCATCATGGTGATAGTTGCATTTAGAACACAACGGCTTAAATCCGCCGTAATGTTTCTTCTCCCCGTGCCCTGCAATGTAAGCTCTACCAGTATTTTGCCTCTTGTTCGGTTGTTGTTGGTTCTGATTGTTCTTAGAAGTGTTATCAAACTTCCTCTTGTTCTCAGCCTGGCGTTCAAGCAGGAGTGCTGATCTTTTTGTCCATTAGTTTGGTTACAAATTCAATTGCATCTTGCATTGTCTTAGGCTTAGATGCCCTCACCCCTCCATGGATCATGTCCACACTTTCTAAAACTTCACTATTGGACACTCACTCTTGTAGTGTCTCAGACTTCCACACTCATAATAAGTGCGGGTTCGTTGATTCCTAGTAGTAGCAGGTGTTTTACAATTTTGGATTATGTGGCCAACCTTCTTGCAATTTCTACACTTTACAGTGCACGGTCCATTATGGTAAAACTTGCACTAGTTGCATAGAGGTAGAGATCCAGCATATGCTTTCTTGCTGATTGGCCTAGTAGTGTGCGCTCTAGGCACCTTATGCCCTTTGTTTTGTTGGCTCGAGCTTCCATTGTGGTTACCTTCCCACTTCCTCTTGTTGCTAGCATTCTCTGCTACCTTGTCTTCTTGTCGTTCGGAATTCCTACGCCATTGACTTGCAGGGCCAAGTTTTTTTTTTTTTTTTGTATTTTTTATTTTTTTTTTTGTTTTTTATTTATTCTTTTTTTTTTTTTTTTTTTTTTTTTTTTTTTAATTTTTTTTTATTTTATTTTTTTTATTTAATTTTTTTTTTTTTTTTTTTTTTTTTATATTGGTTTTTTTCTTATAAATAGCAATAGCCTCGATAGCATTAGCCACTCGCTGGGCTACAACCCGCTCAATTTCCTTAACACTCATCCCTTGATTAACAGTTGTCATCGTTTCCTAAAGATCACAGGGAATAAAATGTATATGAAGTTTCATCCAAGGACAAATCATGACACTCCATGATTACAACATATATGTAAGGTAACACCACGTCATGCAGAGATACAAGATAACAACAACCATGGAATAAATAAATCCACATCATACAGTAGCATGATCATAACCAACAGCATAGGTTAATACTTAATACATTGTTTTGCCTGAGTAAAAGAGTACAAGCTTTTCATTAACGCTACCAACCGAGTATTACTCAAGTTTAGTGGGATATAATACAAAACGAGCTACACTGACAAATCTATTTATCTATGGGCCAGGGTACCTCCTAAGATTCTAGATGCTAGACTCTTATGTTATCTTTAAGTGACTTAATATTCTCTGGTGGTGGTGGTGGTGATGATGAAGGTAGTGCAGCAGCAAACTCGGTAATGCATGCCTCAGCAGATGATGATCGTGGAGTATGGTGTTAAATAGACATCCGTACTCTACGGGATTTAGTCTTAGAAAAGAAGATGATATGGTGTGGAGAGGTAGGTGGTGTAGAAGCAGACTCTATAACACCTCGTGTTTTAGGACAATGTACGACGTTAATAAAGTCACCAATTATTTTTAGTATTGTACGCGTTTGCTCTTAAACCGTAAACGTTAAGTTAAATCGCGTAAACTAAAAATGATCATTCAATGTAAACGGGCATTAAACAATTAAATGTTTACATCAAACAAGTGTTATATGATTATTTAGAGGATAATTAATAACTTTGTTCATCTTATTTTTATTGGCTACGTAAAATGCTTACGTTTCGCGATAAAACGCGTTTCGGCATTCCCGGAAGCACCAAAACCTAACTACGCTTAAACGAATACCCACGATTATACCCAATACCAAAAATAATCAATATAACATCACATGGGAGCCTATGTGGCCGAAATTTTCAAGATAAGGACCAAGAGATATCAACTTAGCCCTAAATATCTATATATATTATCAATATCTAAGGATATTATAAATATCTAGATATTAAGGAACCATTTCACTTACTTCATGGGTTAGAAAGTAAACATGGTTAGGTAATTAGATATTTTCACTATAAATAGCATGGCATACGACTCTTTCTTTCATTAACTCTTAGCAAAAATTACAAAAACTACTTCTACTCCTACTCTCTCAAAACTCACGGCTCAAAACCCTTAGAAACACAATCCATAGCTTATTTATCTTCACCAATTATTTTTTTACATAATCATACTTTAAGGTAGTCCTAAGAAGAATTGAAGGGTTGGTTAAGCTTTGAAAGGGTTTTAACAAGATATTGCAAGATTAGGGTTTTTGGTAAAAATTAGGGTTTCATCCTAATTTTTCAAGCCAAGAGGTTTAATCACAAGGGTGTGATTGTTGTTATCATCTCTACTCATCCATACAAGGTATATCCAAAGCATATCATTTCATAACTAATGAATTTTTATTGTGTTCATATGCTTTACTAGGTTTACATCACCATCTAGGGTAACTTTTGAATAAGTGAAAATGGATATTTACATTTTGATTAATGTTTTCGTACACTTATTTACATGTCATGATGGATGATAATATATGTAAAAGGGAGTGTAAAGTGTTTTAAACATGTTTGGTTAAGTATAAACATTGTATTTAAGATGCAATTAGGGTTTCTAAAAGTCAACTTATGAGTTACAAGTGAAAATGGTAAAATAACATGTTAATCTTGTTATCTTGGACTCACATGAACAAAACATAACCTAATGGACCTAATATATGTAAGACATAAGATATTAAGGGTTCTAAAGGGTTTGTAACAAAGTGGTAAAGCTAAAAAGTCCTAAAAACAAGTTTTAAACACATTTTGAAAATAATATCTTAGGGGCTGTTTTGTAATTCAAAATTTACATATATGTTTTATGATTTTATAAAATACTACATGTCACAAGGATCGAGGGGTCATAAAGAACTCGAAAAACCGATTAATAACGAAGAAGTTACGCCATTTACAAGTTTACGATAGTTAATACTTTTATAAAACAATTTTTATAAAAAGTACTATTCACCACAGAAACTTATACTTTATAAACATCAATAATATGATAAAACTTTCAATTACGAGAACGTGTTCGAAAGAATCGCTAAAAACGGAGCTATAACGAATAAGATACGGCTAAAACGGGTTTTACGTTAATTAAAAGTATAAAAATGATTTTATAGCTGTTGTGAACAGTAAAAACACTATTCATCGCAGAATATCAAAAACTTAAAAATGTGATTTTATGATCACTCATCTTAATACAAAAGCGTGGGCGTAAGAAACGCGAGAAACGGGCTTAAAACGACAAAGTTATGTCATTTTTAGTAAAGGAGTAATTATAAACGTTTTTACTTTATAATTACAATTTCACTTAAACAAATAGATGGTGATATAGCTATATAGATTATATATGTTATTAGTTATCAAAGTGCTATAATACTAGGGAAGTTTTCATATGTGCCATTTCGGAATGGCGTATCCGACGAGTGTGGATTTACGATTTAAAGTGTCCTAACTCCTCGTACGTCATGTCATGACCTCTTGAATTATGATAGCCCGAACGATAGTACGATGTAACAACTATAAGATTATATTCAATGTTATTAATTAAAGTACTCGGTACTTATACGACCTATATTGAATTAGGTTGCATTCGGGAATAATCGTGAAGCATTCCCACACTTGATATAAATTATAATCACATCACTGTAGGTGAGTTTCATAGCCTCACACTTTTACAGTTTTACTGATTTACTATTACTTGGGTGGAAAACAAGCTTGTTTTACAAATTGGACCAAGTGGATACTTTGCAATTGATTACATTTTGCCTAAGTAGCGATAACCCAAGTTAAGCCCATTATCATGAACTGTCAATTGCATAGATGTAGTTGGGAATTACATTATGTGAGCGCGAATGTTATTTAATAGATCTATTTAGGAAACGACCTCCCCGTTCGGGTGACTAGCTATCACCGGGAACGAACGTTATAGCATGTCGAATCAGGGATGTTTCGGGTTAGAACATCATTTCGGGCTGAGTAGCATATTTTGCGAACAAGACTGTCGAGCCTTCAGAGTCATGAGCTAGTGTAAAATGTAATCTGGTTTATGTGATTGTTTGCATATGTTGTAACATTCACGGAAAGTCTTGCGGTCCTGCATAAAGTAAATACATAAACCTAATGAATTCACCAACATTTTTATTACGTTTTAAGCAATTTTTCAGGATGTCAATAGCACGAGGTGCCAAGGATGCATTGGTTACGTTTGGATTGCAACGCACAAAAGACTTTTATATCATATTTTGGGAAATCTATGTCATCTTTTGTAATATTAAACAAGGAACAAGTGAAGCTATAAGCTTTTGTAATATGTCTTTTAATTAAATCCAATGTATCAATTTAAATGACTTTTTGTGTCGTTCTTATATATATCTTGTGCTGTTATCCTTGACGTAACACTCCCGGACCCTTATTCCGCTGCGACCCATTTTGGGGGTGTTACAAATATTGGTACAAGAGCCAAGTTTAGAAGAACCAGGCCAAAAAATTTTTGCTGGCCTATAACCGTTTTCTAAACATTGCATTCATAAAAAGTGGTATATATGGACCACACTATTTGTTTGCATAGTCCGGAACTAGATGCATTCAGAATTGATATCGTGGTTATAATAAACTACGTATATTACAATAAGACCTTATAAAATATACTCTTATAAAAGTTTTTATTTCTTCTGACACAATGCGATGTGATCTTATTTTATTTATGATACATATGTTATGTTACGTTATGATTGTATTGAAATCTAACGGGTATTGTATTTTCTTGTGATTTAAGAACATGGCACCAAAGAGAACCACAAGGTCAACTCCAGTTACACCAGCTCCAAATGCAACAACCACAACTGTTACTGAGGCACAACTTCAGGCCTTAATTGATCAAGGAGTTGCTGCTGCAATGGCTGAAGCAGAAGCAAGCAGAGTTAGGAATGGCTACGACAGCAATGTTCAGTACCAAGGCAAGGCACAAGCTGCTCGTGAAGCCTGTTCTTACTCTGAATTCTTAAAAATGCAAACCTTTGGACTTCAAAGGGCACTAGGAGTCGTCGGACTCACTCGATGGTTCGAGAAAATGGAATCTGTGTTTAGCATTAGCAATTGCCCAACCCACCCCCAACTAGCCAAGTCAAATTCGCGACTTATAGTTCGTCACTCGCTGAACAGACGATGCTGATGTCTACTTACATGGTGGAATTCCCATGTTAAGACCACCACTCCAGAAGTAGCTCATGCCATGCCATGGGCAACACTGAAGAAAATGATGACTGATAAATACTGCCCGAGGGGTGAGATCAAGAAGATTGAAACTGAAATGTGGAACCTTAAGGTTAAGGGCACCGATGTGGTGGCCTATAATCGACGATTTCAGCAACTAGCCTTGATGTGTTCCAGGATGTTCCCAGAAGAGGTAGACAAGATTGAAAAGTATATCGGTGGCTTACCCGATATGATACTTGGCAGTGTAAAAGCATCAAAGTCGAAGACCATGCAAGAAGTGATTGAGTTTACGACTGAGTTGATGGAGGATAAGAC
Source organism: Tanacetum coccineum (assembly GCA_026074375.1). Classification (NCBI taxonomy): domain Eukaryota; kingdom Viridiplantae; phylum Streptophyta; class Magnoliopsida; order Asterales; family Asteraceae; genus Tanacetum; species Tanacetum coccineum. The sequence continues at coordinate 14,387 of BQNB010111108.1, forward strand.
CCATGCCTATGCTGAACGTCAGGCAGAAAGGAAAAGAAAGTATGATGATCTTCCCCAGAACAATCCAAACCAACAACAGCAGAATAGGAGGCAGAACACAGGCCAGGCCTATGCTGCAGGCAATGGTGACAGGAAGCCATACGAAGGGTCTAAGCCTCTATGTTCCAAGTGTAATTGCCATCATGAAGCAGGTCCTTGTCCACCTAGGTGCAGTAACTGCAATAGGGTTGGCCATCTGGCCAGGGACTGTAGGATACGGCCTGCTAACAACAACAACGATAACAACAACAACAACCGTAACAACAACAACAACAACCGTAACAACAACAACAATAATCAGCAGGGAAATGGTTGCTTTGAGTGCGGAGCTCAAGGCCACTTTAAAAGAAACTGAACAACAATGATCGTGGTAATCAAGCTGGGAATAACAGGGCTCCAGCGAAGGTGTATGCGGTTGGAAATGCGGGGGCAAACCCAGACAACGTCGTTGCGGGTACGTTCCTTCTAAACAACCGTTATGCTTACATCTTATTTGATACTGGTGCCGATAGGAGTTTCGTATCTACTGCATTTAGTACTTTACTTGACATCATCCCCAATACACTAGATCATGGTTATAACGTTGAGTTAGCTGACGGTAGGATAATTGGAGTAAATACTATATTGATGGGTTGTACGTTAGACTTTTTAAACCATCCATTCAACATCAACCTAATGCCGGTAGAGATGGGTAGTTTCGACGCGATAATTGGATTTATTGTTTTTTTTTGTTTAATATTTGTTTTATTGGGGGGGGTGGGGTGGGGGGGGGGCGGGGGGGGGGGGGGGGGGGGGGGGGTGGGGGGGGTGGTGGGTGGGGGGGGCAAAGGGGGGGGGGGATACAGTGTCGTTTATCGTCTGGTGCTAAGAAGATTGTTCGTATCCCCTCCGGGAGCGAAATCCTAATCGTTCGCGGTGACGGATGTAGTGAAGGACACAGGACGCGCCTAAACGTCATCTCGTGTACCAAGGTTCAAAAGTATCTGCTAAAAGGATCTCACGTCTTTTTGGCACATGTTACTACAAAGGAGATTGAAGACAAGTCAGAGAAGAAGCGACTTGGACCCGTACGATAGTTAAAGATTTTCCTGATGTATTTCCTGAGGATTTGCCGGGTCTTCCTCAGACTCGACAAGTGGAGTTTCAAATCGATCTGGTACCTGGTGCCGCACCCGTAGCACGGGCACCTTATCGATTGGCGCCTTCCGAAATGAAAGAGTTGTCGGAGCAACTGAAGGAGCTGTCCGACAAGGGCTTTATAAGACCCAGTTCCTCACCCTGGGGAGCTCCGGTCTTGTTGTCCAAGCAGAAAAGAACGGATCATTCTCGGATGTGCTTGACTAATCAGGGAATTAAACAAAACTAACGGTGAAGAACCGTTATCCGCTACCAAGAATTGATGACTTATTCGATCAACTTCAAGGGTCGAGTGTCTACTCGAAGATCGACCTAAGGTCAGGTTATCACCATTGAGGGTGTCGAGAAGAAGACTTCTCGATAGACTGCCTTCAGAACACGATATGGACATTATGAATTCCCAAGTTATGATTCGTTTGGTTTGCACCAACGCACAACTGCTGGTTTATGGACCTCATGAACCGAGTGTGCAAACCTTATCTGGACAAATTCGTAATTGTCTTTATTGATGATATTTTGATCTATTCTAAGAACGAGCAAGAGCACGAAGAGCATGCTGAATAAATTGGAGTTTGTTGAATGAAAGAGAGTTGTATGCCAAGTTTTCCAAGTGTGATTTTTGGATTCCTAAAGTACAGTTCCTAGGTCACGTGATTGATAGTAAAGGCATTCACGTGGATCCTGCCAAGATCGAATCCATTAAAGTTTGGGCATCTCCTAAGTCACCAACAGAGATTCATTAATTTTTAGGTCTTGCTGGGTATTATCGAAGATTTATCAAAGGGTTTTGGAAGATCGCCAAACCAATGACCAACCTTACTCAGAAGAAGGTCAAGTTTGTTTGGGGTGATAAACAAGAAGCAGCTTTTCAACTGTTGAAGCAAAAGTTATGCAGTGCACCAATCCTGGCCTTACCTGAGGGAAGTGAAGATTTTATCGCATACTGCAATGCTTCAAAGAAGGGTTTAGGCACTGTGTTGATGCAGAGGGAGAAGGTGATTGCTTATGTATCACGCCAACTGAAGATCCATGAGAAAAACTATACCAACTCATGATTTGGAACTTGGAGCAGTAGTGTTCGCTCTTAAGATTTGGAGGCACTACCTGTATGGAACCAAGTGTACGATGTTTACTGATCATAAGAGTCTACAACACATCCTTAATCAGAAAGAGTTGAACATGAGGCAACGTCATTGGTTGGAGTTGCTTAGTGATTACGATTGTGAGATTCGTTATCACCCAGGAAAGGCAAATGTTATTGCTGATGCTCTGAGCAGGAAGGAACAAGATCAACCATTAAGAGTTCGAGCCTTAGTCATGACCATTGGCTTGGATCTTCCTAAACAAATTCTGAATGCTCAGACTGAAGCTCGGAAGCCGGAGAACCTTAAGAACGAAGATGTTGGAGGTATGTTGGTTGAAAATTCTAAAGATCCGGAGAAATTTAGAATAGAAAAGTTAGAACTTCGAGCAGATGGAACTCTATGCTTCAATGGCAGGAGTTGGTTGCCATGTTATGGTAATTTAAGGACCGTGATCATGCACGAGTCCCACAAGTCCAAATACTCTATTCATCCAAGTTCTGACAAGATGTACCAAGATATGAAGAAGCTATATTGGTGGCCCAATATGAAGGCCAACATCGCCACCTATGTTAGCAAATGTTTGACCTGTGCTAGGGTCAAGGCCGAACTCCAAAGGCCATCAGGATTGTTGGTACAGCCCAAGATACCTCAATGGGAGTGGGACAAGATCACTATGGATTTTGTTACGAAGCTTCCAAGGTTGTCGCAAGGCTACGATACCATTTGGGTGATTGTTAAGCGACTTACTAAGTCTGCAATCTTTCTACCGATGAGGGAACTGATCTCCTGGAGAAACTGGAAAAAATGTACCTAAAGGAAGTGGTAGCGAGACATGGAATCCCAGTCTCAATCATTTGTGATCATGAACCTAGGTTCGCATCAAATTTTTGGAAGTCACTCCAAAAGGCTTTGGGTACTAGCTTGGACATGAGTACGACATACCATCCAGAAACCAACGGGCAAAGCGAGAGGACGATTCAAACTCTCGAGGATATGTAACGTGCATGCGTGATCGCCTTTGGAAAGGGTTGGGTTGACCATTTGTCCTTAGTTGAGTTTTCGTACAACAACAATTATCACTCTAGCATAAAGGCTGCACCTTTTGAAGCGCTTTACGGTCGAAAGTGTCGTTCACCTATTTGTTGGGCCGAGGTTGGGCAAGTGCAGCTTACCGGTCCAGATTTGGTTCGAGAGACGACCGAGAAGATTATTCAAATAAAGCAGAGAATGCAAGCCGCTCACGATCGACAAAAGAGTTATGCCGATAAGAAGCGTAAGCCGATGGATTTTCAAGTTGGGGATAAAGTTATGCTGAAGGTTTCGCCTTGGAAAGGGGTCATACGTTTTGGCAAAAAGGGGAAGTTAAACCCCAGATATGTCGGACCTTTCAAGGTGTTATAAAAAGTTGGAGCCGTTGCATACAAGCTTGAGCTTCCGCAAGAGCTGAGCAGGGTTCACAACACTTTTCATGTATCCAATTTGAAGAGGTGTTATTCCGATGATCCATTAACTATGTCATTAGATGGACTACACGTTGATGACAAGCTTCAGTTTGTCAAGGAACCGGTCGAGATCATGGATCAAGAGGTAAAACAGTTGAGGCATAGCCGTGTCCTAATTGTCAATGTAAGATGGAACTCCAAGAGAGATCCTGAGTTCACGTGGGAACGTGAAGACCAATTCAAGAAGAAATTCCCACATCTCTTCACTAAGATCGCACCGCCGCCATGTGCCGCATCGTAAGCCTTGAGGACAAGGCTCGTTTAACGGGGGAAGTCTATAACACCCTGTGTTTTCAAGTCATTTGCGACGTCAATAAAGCTACTAATTATTTTTAGTGTTGTATGCATTAACTTGTAATTTCGTGAAATAAGTTAAATCGCGTAAGCTAAGAATGATCATTTAATGTAATCAGGCATCAAACAATTAAACGTTTATGTCCTTACATTTATCATTTTATGCATATGTTAGTTTTATATAGCAAAATCACCATTAGGACACTTTTGTTAAGCTTGTATCATGGACTTTTATTTTGTTATATGGATGCTAAAAATATGTTATAATGGAAGTATAAATCTTGTACACTTTTGGTTTATGTATAAAAAGTCTATGTACAAACTTGTGATTAAAAGTGACATAATAAGTTGTGATTTAATGGTGTTATTAAGGACTTGATTCTATGGACTCATGGACAAAATATGGACATTATTATATGTAACACATATGATAAATAAAGCTATAAAGACTTGTGGTAATTTACTAAATAGAAAAGTATATAAAAACAAGTTATATTAATATGTATACATATTTATTTCAAAAGGGCTGTTTTGGTTCATGTATGGTAACAGCCTACTAGGTGCTTTGAAAGATTAGTTTTACACCTCATGACGAATTCCAATTATGTAAAGAAATTGAAAATAAACCGCATTATAACAGTAAAAGATACGATAAATTATCCTTTTTACGTTTTTATCCTGGTTTATAAAATAAATTTTATAAAAGCAAGTTAACAAACACCTCGGATATAAAAGGTTTAGTATTTTTAACAGATTGTACATATTTTTAGGATTCCAAAATGATAAGAATAGGATTCCAAAATGATAAGAATCGTAATATTTCATTTATTAACGATAGATGAGTTATGAATTACGCGAGTTACGACATTAAATACTTGTATATTTTCGAGATTGTTATGAATAACGGACGTATTGTATGTCGCGTAATAGTTATGTTTTATACTACTGGATATTGTTGATTTAGGGGGTTGTTAGTGCGTAGGTCGCGTTAGTTTTGTTGATAGATTTTTAGGGTGGGGAGGGGTTGGGGGGGGGGGGGTTGTGGAGAGTTGGTTGTGCAAAGGGGGGGGGGGGGGAAAGGGGGGGGGGTGGGCGGGTGGGGGGCGGTGATATGTGGTTTTTTCTTTTACATTTGGTCTTGGTTCGAATTTCTCTGGTGGTGTTGGGGTCTGGTTAAAATTTTTTTTTTTTTTTTCTTTATATTTATAATTTTTTTTTTCCTTTCTAGTGCTGGTATTTTATGGCAGTGTCGTTAAATTTTTTTTTGTTTTTTTTTTTTCTAATTTTTTTTTTAACTTCCTTTTCCCACAATTTTGTTTTTTTTGTTTTTTTTCTTTTTTTTTTTTCCTTTGTTGTGTGTGTGGGGGGGTTTTTTTTTTTTTTTTTTTTTTTTTTTTCTTTTTAATTTTGTTTTCCTTATAAAAAATCCTTTTTTCCTACACCCCCAATTCCAATGTTTTTTTCCCCCCTTTAATAAATATAAAAAAAACCCAAATAAAAAAAACTAAAAAACCAAAAAAATCCCCACCCCACCCCCCCCACCCCCCCCAAAATCAACCCCCCCCCCACAAATTATATATATTATACTTAAAATATATACCTTTTTTTTACCCCCATATTATCCCCACCTTTTTTATTAATTTTTTTTAAAATTTTTTGTGGTTCCTGGGGCGGGTCCCCCGGAACCGGAATTAAAAACGATAGTTTACGAGTTTATTACATTAATTTTATGTTAATAAAAATTAAGTTTATAACTGGTTATGAAACAGTTAAAAATACACTGTTCACCAAAGGACATGAAATATAAAAATGTCAAATTTTGATAATCATCTTAATCGAAAGCGTGTGGACTAAGAAAGCAAGATACGGGGACGTGGACGCAAGAAACGAGAGAAACGGGTTTAAAACGGGAAAGTTATGCTAGTTTTACCAAAACGATAATTATAAACCTTTTCACTTTATAACAATGATTTTTAAATTACAAATAGATGGTGATGTAGCTACATAGACTTGTATATGATATTAGTTATTCAATGTGATTAGTACTTATACGACATATATTGGATTAGGTTGCATTCGATCATTTACGTGACGCATTATTTGTGATATTTGGAATATCAGTAACTCAAGGTGAGTTCATAGCCCCACGTTTTACATGGTTTTGTTTTATAAGTTTTGGGGTGGAAAACATGCATTTGTTTTATAACTGGACCCAAGTGGATAATATTTATACTATGATTACGTGTTGCCTAAGTAGCGATAACCCAAGTTGAGCCCATTATCATGAACTGTCAATTACTGGATTGTGAGCGCGAATGTTATGAATAGATCTATTGGGATTGACATCCCCGTTCGGGTGATTAGCTATCACTAGACAAACGAACGTATACCATGTCGGATTAGGGATGTTGCGGGTTAGAACATCAATACGGGCAATGTGGGCAATTATATATTGCCATTTATTTATGTCGAGCTTCAGTGTCATGAGCTTAGGGCAACGTAATTACAATTATGTGATGTTTTGCATCTCTTGCATTATCATATACTTGGGGAAATCTTGTGGTCCAACCTTATTATCAAACCTATGAATTCACCAACATTATTGTTGACGTTTTAAGCAATGTTTTTCAGGAGGTCAGTAAGCACAAGGTGCAAGCGATACATTGGTGATTTTGTATTTTGGGATGACATGCTTAAAGATATGGTTGCATTATATTTTGGGAATCATGTATTATGAACTAGTATCTTTGTAATATGAACAATGAATAAGTTAAGCTTCGGGCTTTTTGTAACAAATGTTTGCTAAATCCAATGTATCAGTTTTAAACGACTTTTAATGGTCGTTCTATATATATCTTATGTTATTGATCTAAGATGTGACACGCCCCAGACCTTTATTCCGCTGCGACCCAATTTGGGGGTGTTACATTAGCAGAATGGTGTAGCTGAGAAGAAGAATAGAACACTGATAGATGCTAGAAGAACTATGTTAGTAGACTCTAAGTTGCCAACCACCTTTTGGGCTGAAGCAGTTAATACTGCTTGCTATGTGCTAAATATGGTCTTAGTCATTAAGCCTCATACAAGACACCTTATGAACTTATTCGTGGAATACCTCCACTGATAGACTTCTTGAAACCTTTTGGGTGTCCTGTTACCATCTTAAATACCAAGGATCAACTAGGCAAGTTTGATGGAAAAGCTAATGAGGGTTATTTTGTTGGGTATTATGTGGTTAGTAAAGCTATGAGAGTATTTAACAAGAGGACCAGGATTGTTGAAGAGACCTTAAACATTAGATTTCTTGAAAATACACCTAATGTGAAAGGAAATGGACCAGACTGGCTTTTTGATGTTGATTCTTTGACAATATCTATGAACTATGTGCCAGTTGTTGCAGGAAATCAAACTAATGGTATTGCAAGAACCAAAGATAACATTGTTGCAGGTCAAGCTCAAAAGGAAAAAGATCCTAAACAAGAGTACATCCTAATACATCTATGCACAACTGATCTATTAATCTCTCAAGGTCCTAAGGATAGTGAAGGGGATGCTGGAATGAAGCCCACAGATGTGGTTGAAAGAGGAGCTTCTGATAAAAATGCACAAGATACAAGAAGTGAGTTTGAAAGGCTAAATAAAAGGGAAATGCAGACTGAACACACTAACAGTACTAACAGTATTAATACTGTTAGTACACCTGTTAGTACTACTGGACCATCATTTGATAATGCTGATCCATCAGCATCAGTTAATACTGCTGGACCTTCTATTAGTACTACTAATGCATTTGAAGAACATCTATTTAAATGTTTTTCTCATTTCAAAAATGCATTTACCCTTCCACCTGTTCCAAATGTGTCTTCAATGGATAATACTGACATCTTTGGAAATGCTTATGATGATGTGGAAGAAGAAGTTGACATAAACAATGTAGATACATCTTATACAACTTCTTATACCCCTTTCACTAA
>BQNB010111109.1:0-22416 GCA_026074375.1 Tanacetum coccineum
TCTCTTGAAAGCGTATCGTACAAGTTTCGGTTATCTTCTGTTTTCCTAAGACGCGTCATTTATTTAGGTCGCGTGTAGGATCCTTCGGCTTTATTACTTATCTGTTGATTATCGATTCATCACTTGCTTAAGGTGAGTTCATAGCCCCACGTTTTTTCCGATTTACAAATGCTTTATACTTTGGGATGAGAAACATTATTTGCTTTTAAAATTAGACACAAGTTCTTAACGTAAGTTTTACATGTTTATGTGTTGCCTAAGTTTGCTTACAAACCACTATTGCCCGAACTATCATGAACCGTTAGTCACCTATGGCCAATTAGATTGGTTAAGTGAGCGCGAATGAATAAATAGATCTATTGGGACTAATTACCCCTATCTGGTTTGGTTCTAAATTAGCTGCGAATAAACAGATATATGTCATGTCGATTGTGCGTTGTGGTGGTCTTTGGTTTGGGACACCAGTTAAGGGCAGGAATACTATGTGGCATGATATGATATGCCCTATTGTTATTAGCATCGGTGTCATGAGCTTAGCGCCAGACGGGCGCTGGACGGAATACGTTTTTTGTCTGGAATAGGTGTGGACTTTATTGAGCTTCTCAAGTACAAAGCATAAGAACGACCTCTTATGGGTACGTTTTAAAAAAATAAACACGTTTGCAAAGTTTTTAAAGTAATAATAATAAGTTTTCATCGATTAATTTAATAAGATGCAAAGTTTATATTGCGTAAGATGAATTAAGTTCAACAACGGTTATTTTTTAAGACCATAGATAAATCTCTGGCTGGTTAGGGTATCCCACCACCCCCATTATATCTTACCACCACCCCTTTTTTAATCTTAAAACCTGGTACAGGCAAAATAGATTCACATAAGTCAATCAACTGCATCATGCTAAGACACTGAGAAAAAAAACATGCTTTAAAACGTCAACATAAAGTTGAGTGAATTCACAGGTTTAGTTCAAACGTTATTATAGTGGACCACAAGATATCAACACGTATGCGACAGTTATAACAGATACAACTTCACATAAAAAGGTATTTACGTTGCACTAAGCTCATGACACTGAGCTAATTCCGCAAGTTAAGCATGTACATTTTTCTATAAGTATTTGTGTGCCTTCCAGGTGTCGGCCGACACAAAGACAACCTAACAGTACGACATGACATATATCCGTTTATGGGCGCCCCGTGAGGTAGTTTCTTAGTGAGAGCATACTCACCCGGATGGGGATAAGTAGTCCCTAATAGATCTATTTATTATTCGCGCTTCACTCGACCGGTCCTTAGTCAAGAGATTGACAGTTTCATGATTAGTTTCGGGCCAGTAGTGTCTAACAGTTACTTAGGCAACACGCTAAACAGGGGGAAAAATCTCACGTAAGCCATTAAAACCTCACCGTCTTACTTGTGGTCCAGTTTTAAATGAAAGCTATGTTTCTCACCCAATGTTATAATTAACATTTATTCAAAACGAGTTAAAAAGAGTGGGGCTTATGTACTCACCTTATACCGGGTAGTGGCATCAAAAGGAATCAATCAGTGAAATGGGAATCTATACGGTTCTAGCGTCAACCTATCATATAGTTGTCGTTTATGAATGATGTACAACGGAATAACGGCTTAACGATAGAACTGTTCATCCCGAAGCACGAGTAGACACGGCGTATCACTTTTTAAATACGTTATTTCGAAAGTATATAAGTTTTGACATAGTCTGACACTTCAAAAACATCTTAGAAATATTTTGTCTATTAGTGTATTTCGTCTTTGTGTTGTATGTGTTCGTTTAGTACATTTCATAGTTTAGTGTATTTCGTCTTTTATTTGTATTTCGTCCTTTAGTGTATTTCGTCCTTTAGTGTATTTCGTCTCTTAGTGTATTTCGTCTTTTAGTGTCCCGACACTTCAACGTTGACTCGATAACTAAAAATGTTGACCTAAACTCGACACTTACGTTTTTCTACATTTTATCATAAGTTTGATAAATAAAGGTATATTTTCGACGCTTTTATAAAGTTTACGAAATTTCGGCATGACCTTTCTAAAAATATAGACTTTCCATTTTTTTTATCAACCTCGACTCGTGAAACTATCTATTTTACAAAGTACATCTTTTATTGACTCGTCAGAGTATAGTCCGAATATATTTTCGACACACAACTCATATATCGAAAACAAGTCCGTTCTAAACCTAAAACCTCTTCGACATTCAACATACGCTTACACAAATCCAACCATCTACTTAATCTTTTCCGCCAACGAATTTAACTCACATTACGATAAATCTTTAAGTAAACGATATAGCCGTAGCAATAGCAATATATATATCAACATAGTCATAATGAACTTTTAAATGCAAAAGTACAACTACTTTTTATTTTCTTCCATTTATAAAGAAATATATTAAACTTTGAGACTTGTAGTTTTTATAGAAAACTAGATAATGGTTTTCACAACGATCCGCTTTGTACACCTTGTTCGGGATGATCATACGAATGCAAAAGTACAACTTATTTATGAAAAAGTAAGATGATTACATTGAAGCACGACGAAAGGTGTGGATTTGAATCAAAAACAACCCAAACGTTGTTTTACAAATTACCCGGATGAACTAACAATCAACACGAACAATATATCTTCAAGTGGATGATCAAAAATTAAAAACAAGTGGGTTTGTGTGTGCTTGGTGTTTCGGCAAAGAGTATGAGCATGACCCCCGAAAGAAAAGTAAATGCCAAAGTGTATGTTGTGAATGATAATATGAGAAATGATGTTAAGCGGTTTATTATATAACAACAAAAGTCACACACACAACAACCACACACATACCTTGTGATGTGTCGTGGGTTAGGAGGGGACAAGGCCACAAGGGGGGCCATTTGTCCTCAGATGGAGTTTAGCAGGGACTGGTGAAAGCCATTATGTAGGAAGTTAGTTTAAACTTGTATCAAATTTGAAGAAAAAAGGATCCTAAGTCAAGAAGTGTGTGTGTGTTTGTCCGGTTGGTAGAAGGCAAAAAGGGGTACCAAAATATATTTTTCCCTACTTTCTAGGATCTCTAGTGTCTTTTTTTGAATTAATTTCCACGGTTATAGCATGCAATGATATGTATAGATTAACATCGCTTTATACGTTAACAAACGAATCGAGGTAACGGTCAACACGAAAAATTATGAAATTTTTAATAATGCTTTAAAACATAAAAACGTGGCTATTGCCAATATTACTAGACACCGATTGGTGTCTCGGTTCGTCCCGGAGACGGTTTCTTCAATAATAACGAAACCAATTTCCCGATTTAAACGGTAAAGCTAAACAGAACACATTTAAAATTCAAATTACTATACGGAAGACGCTAACGTTTGAACGGAATTCTCGGGTTGTCAATTCTTTCCTGATAAGAAGCTATTGTCTCAATGCTTAGGACGCACTCTGCGGGGGTGCAGAGTTGGTGAAAAGGTGCGGGTATTTCTTTTGCATTTGGTCTTCACGCTCCCAGGTGAACTCAGGGACATCTCTTAGAGTTACAGGCGTACTTTGATATCGGGAATACGACTCTGTTCAGAAGTTGACCTCACAGTCCAATAATCTCGACAAGTTCTTCATTGAAGTTCAATTTGTCGTAACTTGGCATCTCATTCCAATGGTAGCTTTTATTTATCTAACTATTCGACTCTTTATTTTAATAATCCTTTGAAGCAAGTATATGCTCTTTAAAATCATGCCTATTATTTTTTTTTATTGTTTTTTTATATTTTTTTATTATCTTTTTTTTTTTTCACTACTTTTTTTTATTTCTTTATAGCAGGGTTTATCAGCCATGCATTTCTTCAATTTCGAGACGTGGAACATACTATGAACTCTACTCAACTTCTCTGGAAGTTCTAGACGATAGGCAACGGTTCCTACTTTGGCAATGATCTTAAAAGGTCTAATATAACGAGGGTTCAGCTTCCTCCGTTTGCCGGAAAGTATCACTCCTTTCCATGGAGACACTTTAAACATGACTTATCTCCTGCTTGGAAAAACTCAAGGGTTTTTCGTCTTACATTGGTTATAGCCTCTTTAACGATCACGGGCGGGCTTGGATTATGGACTCTGATTTAAACTATTCTCTCGGGTGTCTCGTGATGATCTCCTGGGACAGTGAGGTGACTGTCCCAACTTCAGCCCAGTAGATGGGTTGGTGATCGGACACTTGGCCCCATACAACGCCTCAAAACGGAGCAGCCTTATGATGGTTATGGTAATGTTTTATATGAAATTTCTACCAATCGGAAAGTGTTTATCCCAAACCTTTCTAAGTCGAGTGCACAGGCAGTAAAAAATTATCCTCTAACGTTTGAATGGTTCTCTCACTTTAACCATCGGTCTCTGGATGGTAGGCTGTACTCATATCCAATCGAGTACCTAATGCTTTATGTAGAGACTTCCAAAAATGTAAAGTAAATTTTCCATCGCGATCAGAGATGATCAAAACCGGTACTCCATGCTTTGAGACTACTTCCTTCAAGTATTGTCTCATCAATTTTTCTAACGTGTCATCTTCTCTCATAGGCAAGAAATGAAGCTCTGATTGTGAGACGATCAACAATTACCCAAATCGTGTCTTGTCCGGTTGTTGTCTTTGGCAACTTAGTCAAAAAGTCCATTGTTATGTTCTCTCATTTCCACTGGGGTATCTCTGGTTGAACCAATAATCCAGATGGTTTCTGAATATTTCTATCTTAAACCTTGCTCGTTCGATTAATTTCATTTTGAGTTGAACACTTACTGGACTAAGTGGTAATTTCTGCTTCCATGTTTGGCACCATATATTCTCTCAAGTCCTGATACATCTTATCTGATCCAGGGTGGATGGAACACTTTGACTTATGCGACTCATGCATAATCAAGGCCCTTAAATCACCAAGACACGGAATCCAACTTCGATTGTTTAAGCATAACGTTCCATCAGCGCGAGGTTCTAACTTGTTAATCATGCCACGTAAATCTTCGTTGATGAAGTTCTCTTCCTTTATGGCTTCCGATTGAGCACTTAAAATCTGCTTAGGAAGGTTTAACCCTATAGTCATAACCAAGGCTCGAACTCGTAGCGGCTTGCTTCTTTCCTTTCGACTCAGGGACATCAGCATCAACGTAAGCCTCCCTTTCCTGCGTTGATATCGAATCTCATAGTCGTAGTCGCTCAACAATTCTAACCAACGTCTTTGCCTCATATTCAGCTCCTTCTGGTCGAGTATGTGTTGCAAACTCTTATGATCAGGGAACATAACGCACTTAGTACCGTACAGATAATGTCTCCACATTTTCAGGGCAAACACTACTGTACCAAGCTCTAGGTCGTATGTGGTATAGTTCTTCTCGTGAACCTTGAGTTGGCAGGATGCGTAAGCTATGACCTTCTCTCTCTGCATCAAAACCGAGCCCAACCCTGTATGCGAAGCATCGCAATATACCACGAAGTTCTCACTTCCCTCTGGTAAAGCCAAAATCGGCGCACTACATAATTTTTGCTTCAACAACTGGAAGGCAGCTTCTGCCTTTTACTCCACCATTCAAACTTTACGCTCTTCTGAGTCAGTTTCGTCATAGGTCTAGCGATTTTGATAATGCCTTTGATAAAATCGTCGGTAGTGACCCCGCCAAAACTAAATATTGACGAATCTTGGTGGGTGTCTTGGGCGACGCCCAATCCTTGATTGCCTCAATCTCGCGAGTTCACGTGAATGCCCTTTCACTATCAATCCCGTGACCAAGAAAAAATTTACTTCGACAGCCAAAACTCACACTTTGAGATTGGCGTACAATTCTTCCTTCTTTAATAATTCAAGATCAAACTTAAGAATGTCCTTCATGCTCCTTTCTGCTTTTGGATAGATCAAATATCATCGATGATTACAATCACGAATCTAGCAGATATGGTATTGCTAACACCCTATTCATAAGTCCATCGAAGACTGCCGTTACGTTAGTCATACCAAACGGCATTTACTAGGGGAATCGTTGTGACCATAACGAGTCTTAAAAGCTGTCTTTGAAATGTATTCTTCTCGAACTCTGAGTTGGTGATAACCAGAACTCAGATCGACCTTCGAGTAAATGCTTGATCCTTGTAATTGATCAAACAAATCGTCGATTCTCAGAAGTGGATTTCGGTTCTTCACAGTAAGCTTGTTCAGTTTCACGATAGTCGTTACACATCGAAAGAACAATCTTTCTTCTTGACAAACAAAAAACCGGTGCTCACCAAGGTGAGGAAACTCGGCCTTATAAATCCTCCTGTCAGAAGTTTCTTGTAACTGAGTAGGACAACTCTTGCATTTCGGCTGGTGTTAATCGATACGGTGCTCGTTGATATACGGTGCAGCACCAGGGACCACAGTCGTTTGAAATTTCAACTTGTCGAGCAGCGGTAACCAGGCACAATTTCTAGATATTCCAGTACGATTGGCACATCCTCAAGTCGCCTCTCATCCGACTTATCCTCAGCTTTCTTGGACGTAACTTGTGCCAGATAAACTTGACATCCTTTTTCAATTACTTTTCGGGTCTTCGTGCACGATAATGTTATTCAATATTACTTCGTTGTTACAATTATCACTCGGATTTTCAAAACTTCATTTCCATATGGAATACGAACAAACCTTCTCTCATTAAACGATCAACGCGTGGTACTTTGCCAAACCAATCCAACCATGATGAAGTCAAAAACTACCAAGTTCTTCGGGCATTAGATCTATGTCGAACGGTAGATGCCTAATATCCTACGTGAAACCTTCCTAAGAAAACATATGTTTCTGACATTCTTCCATCGGCTAGTTCTACGGATAACTATGTCTAAAGTGGTTGTGTAACATCGCAAGCACTAAATTGTTGTTGAAATAAAACTTTAATCGGGCACCCTAATCGAATAACATAGAAGCATAACAGTTTTAAGAAAGAAACGTACCGTGGACAACGTTAGGATCAGGGTTGTTCCTACCACCAATGGCGTAAGCTCTCGCCGTAGTTTCGTTACCTCCAGTCTGGTTTCCAGTCTTGTTTCTTGTCTGGTTTCCACGGTTCTGATTCCTCAACTTAGGACAATCCTTCCTAAAATGTCCCGGTCTTCCACACTCATAACAAACAATACCCGGTTGATTTCCAACTAGGGCTCTCTAAGTGTTTGGAGAAACAGCAACCCTACAATCCCCTAGTCTGTTGTCCAACCTTCTTACAGTTTCACACCTCCATAGTTACACACCCTTCATGGCTGACAACTGCACTTGTTGTAGCTAGGGGTGAAAACCCAACCATACCCTTTCGTTCGTTGTTCCTAGCCGTATAAGTTCTGGCCACATTCTGCCCACTAGTATTTTCCCTCTTGAATGGCGGTTGCTGTCCACGGTTATCCCTTAGGTTACTCTCCATCCTCCTCTTATTCTCAGCACTCCTTACAGCATAACCCTGGACCTTCTTGTCCACCAATTGGTTAGCAATGCGTATAGCATCCTGGAGTCTGGCTGGATTTGCAACAATCACATTCCCTTGAATGTTGTCTGGTAAACCTCCAATAAACCTTTCCACTCTGTCTTCTTCATCAGGGACCATTCTAGTACACAACAAGATCAACTCCTGAAACCTTTGAGTGTAAGCAGTCAAGTCGTTTCCTTTCACGGTCAAATTCTATAATTCAGTCTCCATCTTCTGGATTTCATTCCTTGGACAGTATACTTCTGTCATTAACTTCATTAGTTCAACCTAATTCATGGCATATGCCGCCTCAACACCAACGGTTCTCTTATGAGAGTTCCACCAGGTCAAAGCACTGTCCTGCAGTGTGCATGTAGCATATTTCACTTGATACTTCGGTGGACAATTACTGATATTGAACACAGTCTCCATCTTCTCGAACCAGCGGGTCAATCCGACAATGCCTTTAGTTCCTGAGAAATTATGTGGCTTGCACTTCAAGAAGTCTTGAAAAGTGCACTCTTTAGTCATTGGCATGAAACCTCCATAGTTCATACCATGATTCCCATTCCTATTTCCATTTCCGTTTTCTCCATTCCCTCTATTTCCATTTCCTCCATTTCCTCAATTTCCATTTCCTCGTCTTCTCGCTTCGTGTTCACCACAATTTCTCTTTCAGGGTTCAAGGGTCCTTGTGGCTTAAGAGCCTCCATTCTTCAGCTAACTCTCGGTTAACAATTCTTCAACTCCTCACGAGTCATAGTGACACTCCAGATCATGTGTTAGCATCTCCTACAACACAACAATATAACGCTTGGTAAGATTTCTAGGTGATGCGAGATCACTAACGGTATTAAATAAAATTTACGGTTAATCACACAAAAAATACACGATCAAAGTATATTCACAGAAATCCCATAATGCATGTCGCAAGAGCATAAGTTAATCAAATCATGACATCATATCATAGATAAATATCAATTTCATATCATCGAACATTAGTGATTACATCACAATGTTTCAAAATACAGAAAATACGAGTTCTAACACTACGGTTATCACTAAACGCTACTACTCAATGCTGCAATACTAACGAACATCTCTAAGGACGGTAGCCCATGTGCTTCCTAGCACACGCCTCAAGTCTGCCAACTCTCACTCGATCATAAAATCGAAGTCGTCGTATCTGCCTCAGCTCTCTCTGCATACGTGACATGCCGCGCTGGAGTCGGTCAACTCTCTGACTCTCAACACTCGCGGTGCCTCTGAGCCTCTTGTTATCCCTCTCCAACTCAGCAATCCTCTCAGTCAAAGCAATAACTGCCGACTCAACCCCAACAATCCTATGTCCCTGCTCTCTCTGAACTCCCTCAATAGCCTGTATACGATGGACTGGGATAGCCTGTGTGTGATCATGGAACCTCTGAACCAAATCTCCCAATGTCTCATACGTAACCTCTACTGCTCCCTCCTGAGCAGGCTCAGGAATATCCTCTGGCATCGCAGGATGCGTAACCCTCTCAACTCTGACCTCAACCGGGCCTCTCACACCCGTCTCTGTCTCATCTCGATCAACAGCCTCAACTACAACTCTAGCATCAATCCCTCTATCCCTAAGAGCATCTGCGTAAGCAAAACACTCGTCAATCTCTGCCTGAATCTCTGGATCAATATCCTGCTCTAAATGAGGCTCATCACTAACCCTGACAATAGCATCATCCCTCAAACTAATCTCTCTAGGATCAACCTCTACATCTGCCAGATAACCAAAATCCTTAACTCTCTTAGGCGATGGTATCAAATCAGCACGGACAGGAGATAAAGCTCCGGATACAGGTGATAATGCAGGTACAGATGTCATAGGGGACCTACGTCTCTTGCGAGATGGCCCCGCAGAAGTACTCGGTAAATCAGGAGAAGAATGATCCGGCGATGAGTGTCTCAAAGAAGAATCAGATGAAGCATCCGAATGAAAATCTGATGATGCCTCTGATGATGAATCTGAAGAAGAATCTCGAGCAGAATGTCTCTCAGCAAGACGATGAGTGGGTAACGGTCCAACCCTCTTCCTTGCGGTCATCATGTGTACCGGCCCATTAAGATGGTAGCGGTACGGTCGACCATAAGGAATAGGCTGTCCAGATGCTAGAAGCATAACTCGACGACGAGGTATGATAGGTGATCTCTGGGTAGAAGCGGTAATCTCAGTGAAAGGTGTATCATGGGTAGGTGATGATGGTGTATCTGGTGTATCACTGTCTGTGGGGTCATCATCCGATGATAAGAATGGTGAAATATCTGGTAATGGTGGTATATGGTCTGATGATGGATCCTCAGATGGATCAGACTCTGAATCAGATGCAGGTGAGTAATCAGGAGAAGCTGGTGTATAATCTGGGGATGGTGGTATAGTAGGTGCTATGATAGGTGTAACATTCCGTATTTAAGGTCGCTATTTATTCCGAACTTTATTTCTATTTTCATTTTTAAGCAAAGTCATTAATTATACGTTTACCCGATTTAGTAAGAATTTCTCGTTCTTAGCTTTGCGTGAGCCGTATTTTGAAATATATTCCGTCTTCGTGCCTTATATAACACCCTGTGTTTTCAAGTCATTGACGACGTCGATAAATCCACAATGTACCTTTTGTATTGTACGCAGTTGCTTTAACAATCATGATTGTGGAATGGGATGAAAACAAATGGGTGATTGACGAATGAAGATATGAATGGACCATCGAATTCATACCGCAAATGAAATGCAAATATAATTATAGTATATAGTTTTATACTTAGTATTTACATTACATTATTTAATTAGTATATGTACTATGTAAAAATAACTAAGGCACATAATCCGTAAGATCACAGACTGTTAATAGTCCAGACCCTATTTAATATACTACCTGGTTCTCTATAACCTTGGCTCTTGATACCAATCTGTTACACCCCCAAATAGGGTCCCGTCTGATTTAGCGTCTGGGGGCGTGACGTTCATGACTATCTCAAGTACAAAGCATAAAGAACGACCTCTAAGGGTACGTTTGAAAAATAAACACCGTTGCATAAATTTAAAATATTAATAAGTTTACAACAATCAAATTTAAAAGGTTCAAAAGACAACATGCGGAAGCTTAAATAAGTTCAACAACGGTATTTAAGATAAACATGGATAAAATCTGGAAAACTGGTTCGGCAATAGACTTCATATAGTTCAAGCCACAACATCCATGCTAAGAACCTAAAAACAGCTTTAAAACGTCAACATAAAGTTTTTGGTGAATTCATAGGTTTAGTTCAAACGTAATTTATAGTGGACCACAAGATATCAAAACGTATGCGACAGTTATAACAGATACAACTTCACATAAAAGTATTTACGTTGCACTAACTATGACACTGGAAGCTAATAATGAAAGATAGCATTACATTGCTATAAGGTATTTGCTTACCCTTATAGTGTCCAACCAAAGGACAACCTAACCAGTTTGCAGACATGACATATATCCGTTTTATCGGAGCCCCTGGGTAGTGAACGCTACCTCACCCAATAGGGATAATAGTTCCCAATAATCTATTTATTCACTCGTATCCCTTGAACCGGTCCTCCGGTCAAGAAATTGACAGTTCATGATAATTCGGGCAATTGTGGTCTAAATGCTACTTAGGCAACACGTAAATAGGGAAATCTCACGTATCGTAATTGTGTCCGGGATTTAAAAACAAGCAATGTTTTCTCACAAAACACCAAGTTATAAAAAATTATTCAAAACGAGTAAAAGAGTGGGGCTATGAACTCACATTGATTTAGTGAATTGAGGTAGTGAATGGTCTAGAAATAATTCACTCGGTATTGAACGACGATATACGAAAGCAACCTATGGAATGAGATGTGTTATGATTAATATCGGAACGAAGTGAATCTATGAAATATGCATCGGTTATACTAGTGTACTTTTATTAATATATATCTAAAAATTAACGTTTGTGATCGTGTAGTAATAAAATGTTTCCGTAAGTAAATGGGTAGAAATAATATGTATTTTAATATTACATAGATATATAACGTCTAAGTAAAAATATATATTTTATATATATTTTTATATATATATATTGTTCGTCTCCTCTAAATTAATTCACGTATCTCACTTTACCATGGTACTTTTCCTAGTATTTACTCAATTATAGTGATTTATAAAAATTTGCGGCATGAACCCATTCGTGTTACACGTTTTTCCAAATCTTAGACTATTGTGTAAAACCATTTTCATTCAAACCACTTTCAATCCAC
This sequence comes from Tanacetum coccineum, assembly GCA_026074375.1. Classification (NCBI taxonomy): domain Eukaryota; kingdom Viridiplantae; phylum Streptophyta; class Magnoliopsida; order Asterales; family Asteraceae; genus Tanacetum; species Tanacetum coccineum. Next base: position 11,756 of record BQNB010111109.1, read on the forward strand.
TGTTCATATTACAAAGTAATCATCATCAAATCCATTATTATTTAGCAAACGTCCCAAAACGTTTAAAAATAATTAAACGTAAACGCATCTAAATCGTACCCTAGTAAAAAGCTATTCCGGCGAACTTATCCCATACGCTACAACACGTACTTTAAACAACCTTGGTGTTTTGTATTTATGTTGGGCCTTGGCCCGTTAAGTCCGAAAATGTAGTTTTACTTATCCATTTAATCCGATAAGCAAAGCATTAAGCAATAAACACGTGACCTAAAAATAAGCTATCAATAAGCTCACAATAAGCCAAGTATAATAAGCCGAACCATATAAGCTCCTAAATAAACTCATGGTATGGGGTCTTGTATGTGGGACACGGTTATAAGCCCTAATAAAGTATATCCGAGCTTATTTATTAAGTCGAATAAATTTATCGTTTGTCCTTTTAAAACAAGCTAGAAAATAAGCTAATAAATATAAGTCAAACCAAAATAAGCTAAACAAATATTTCTTCTTTCTTTTCTAGTTTGGCCGAACCAAATATAAGCCCTAATAAGCTCAAGATAATCAAAATAAGCTTTTCCAAAAGCTTATTACAATAAGCCGAATAAAATAAGCTATAGCATACTATTTTTATTACACGAAAATAACCACGATCACAAAACTAAGATTTTCTTATATTTCTTTATATATTTTTCGAACCATATATACACCCTTTTAGGGTTTATGTAGTTTTAAAATCTTGTTTTCACAAAATAAGTTGTACAACTAGCATGTATGCATCAAGATGATAAGGAAAGTACAAGTTATTTAAGAATTTGAAGACTTACAAAGTTGGAAGGTTTTTAGAAGGAAGAATGAGATTAGAACAACCCAAATGTTGTTTAATTAATACCCGGATGATACAAATGATCAAACCTTCAATAAATCTTCAAGTGTTTTTTTATCAAAGATGAAAAATTATGAAATTGTGTGTGTTTCTTCTTGGTGGTTATCGAACAAAAAAGGCAAGAGAAAAGAGAGAAAACTAAATTTTTTTAAGTGTGTGTGTTTATAATAAGAAAATAGAGCAACAAAGATATAAATAATACAAAGTTTACTTCACACACTAAGTGTGTGTTGTGTGTGTGTCGTGTACAAGAGACAAGGGAAGAGAGGGGACCAATTTGATCCTCCAATCAAATTCAAGTTAGAGCTAAACATGTGATCAAGGCTTGTCTTATTGATTCTGAATTCAAACTTGCTCACCAAGGTGCATGGGTGTGTTTGTGTGCTGAACAAGAACAAAGATGAGGGGGACCACCTAAATTTTTCTTTATTTTAGTGTTGCTAGTGCTCCCCACTTGATTTAATTATCAAGGTCTTGCATGCATAAGCTTAATGTTATAAGTAAACTCACTATTCACGCAAGTATCGAAACCGAATAATGTATCACAGAAAATTATAAAATTTTAAATTATTTGCCATAAAAATGTAAAACATGGCTATTGCCAAAATACTATAACGTAGGCAATCCCGTTGCGCTCTCTAGACGATTCTCCGGGATAAAAGCGGGAATACTTCCTGGTTACACGCAAAAGCTAAACGAAACTTTAAAAATTCAAATTGCTAAACGGAAATGTTAACTTATTGACGGAAAATCTCAGTGTTGTACATAAAGTTTACCAACTCCCTAGGCAACAGTACCTAACTGTTTGGAGTAGTAGTATAGCAAAGAACGCGGTATGTTTATCGTTCTCTAGGGAATAGGTTTAGAGAACGCCTTGGTTCGCAGTTTATAAATTTAAAAAACAAGAGTCTTATAGAAAAGAAATCCGCATCAAAAGGCATGTCACGTTTATGAAATATATTGTTTACCTCAAAATATTGAGTCAACATAAGATGTTTCAGATTATAAATTTAATCTCACAGTCAATTAAAATTAGTTAATGTTGTAATAGAATATATCGGAACGGGCTCATGAGTTAAACTAATATTGTATATGTTTACGGGTTTAATCCCAAGCAAAACCCGAAGCCCGGAGCTCCTAGTTTAAATATCACATCGTGCACATTAATTTGTAGTGTATATATATAGATATTTTCTCATATGAAAATATCTAATCTCACAAATATCTTTTTTTTCTAATACATCTTTTTTCTCTCATCTCTCTCTCTTCTCTCTCTCTCTACACCATCACCTCTCTTTCTTATTTTCTTGATTCGATCCGTGTGGTTCGGCATATGAAGTGTAACGGGTTCCTCCAATGTATCAGAGCCTCGGGTGTGTTTCGTGATTTGTTGGTGTGTCATTTTTGAGCTAATTTACTCGGCATATTGTTTTTTTTGTTTTGATTTCGGCCTTATATCATAGTATCTACAAACATTGGTCAAACATATCAAAAAGTTTTAAACTTTTCATTCACAACATGATATACTTTGTAGTCATTTTTTGATGCGTATCTTCATGGTTTCTACGGTTAGTCATAGCTTCCACAGTTTAAATTGCTGTCAAGCTAATATCTAGCATATTTCAAGTACAACCGAACGAGTGAAAATTTTTGAACCGAACGAGTGGAAAACTTAAAGAGCCGAACGAGTGAAACAACTCAAGGACCGAACGAGTTTCATCTCTCAAGGACCGAACGAGTGAAAAACGTTAGAACCGAACGAGTTAAAAACGTTAGAACCGAACGAGTGGAAAACTTGTACAACCGAACGAGTGGAAAATCTCAAGGACCGAACGAGTTTAAACGTCTTGAGCCGAACGAGTGACAATCTTTTGGACCGAACGAGCAAAATTTTTGAGGACCGAACGAGCAACATTTCAAAGAGGACCGAACGAGCAACATTCCAAAAACGACCGAACGAGTAACTTTTTAAGTTGCACCGAACGAGTAACATTTCAAAGATTTAAACCACCGAACTAGTAAAGCTAGAAGGAACCGAACGAGAACAAAAATTTATACGTTTTAAACGTATTTCGGGTTTTTCGGTTTCGAGCGTCGTTCATCGACGGGACTTAAGACATACACCGTTGTGATCGTGAACTCGTTTCGATCAACGTGGTATATTCACATCTCACCGTCGATCATCGTACCATTCCGTAAGAAAGTAACACGAAACGTTAACTATTTTACAATTTCAAATTGTTGAAGACGAATGCATGGAGGGAAAATATGTTTTTTTATTAAACATAATTTGTAATTTGCAACTTTGGCCCCTCGAATTCTAAACAATATTCATTTTTAACCTTTAGACTTTAACTTATTTTCTATTAACCCTTTGTTTTTAAAAGCAAGATTAAATCTAACCTTTTACTTTCAAATTTTTTCACTTTTAAACTTTTAATTTTTGTTATTTTTTAGTTTTACATTTTAGTTTTCAAAATTTTCAATTTTAGCCCTTTCGTTGTAAGAAATTTCCACCTTCATCGTTTAGCTCACAATGCGAGTAACAAAAGGTTCAAGTTCTTCAACGACAACAAACGTATTCCTAACAATAATTTATTTTTAAAAATTTTAACGGTTTTCCTTCTATTAGTAAAATCAACCAAGCAATCTACCTCTTGTTATTTCTCGGTTTAGTCAGACTTGTAAATCCCGTAAAATATTTTCCACAAACAACAACAATCACATCCACTTACGATCCACATAATCTTACACACTTCATAATACAAAACTATTCCCATCCATCATGTCTACTCCAGTTAACACAAAAAATCCTCTACAGATAGCCAAATGCACCAACAAAATCATGGCACTGGTTCGAAAATCACCACCGATGCTTGGACCAGGAAGAGTTCTCAGTGGCGTTCGCAAGTTTTTTCTACGATACCCTTACACTAAAGACGAATGGTAGAATATCTGAGGAAGTGCATCTTTGAAGGTCCATATACGCCCACGGAGAGTACATCATTGCAGTTTGTTTAAGCATCAGAGAACATTCTAACCAGTTAGCTGCACATGAAGATGCTTGAACAATACCAACATGACAAACATAGAACCAACTTTACCCTTCAAGCTGAAAGGGAAGCTATTTTCTTTGATTTTGACTGGTAATTGGAGTGAAATTTACTCAACGGTTTGATTGCATGCAAACATCTAAGGAAGGTGGACCGCCATTGAAAGGCTACAACACAGGGAATCCGTTGACGTACAAGATGTAAAGACAAATCTGTTTTGGGAATTTAGGAAGTTTACTTCTCGAGATGGCGAATCCATGGAGTCTTATTACTCCCGGTTTTATAAACTGATGAATGAGTTGACAAGGAACAACTTGCAAGTTTCAACAATGCAAGTGAATGTTCAATTTCTTCAACAACTTCAACCGGCATGGTCAAGTATTTGTGACGATTGTCAAGCTGAAAGAGGAATTAGACACATCTCATACACAGCTGTTTGACGTTCTGAAAGCCTTCAAAACAAGTTAAATGAATTCGTTCTGAGAGATTAGCCAGAAAAGTGCAAATCCGTTAGCAACTTCTTTGCGCTGCTCAACCATATCAATAACTACTATCACACCAAAACTCAAAAGATCGAATGCACCATCATACAGCAATCTCTTCACACGACCAAGTGCATCCTACCAACACAAAGGCAAAAAAGATCGCCAAACCAGTACTGCCTCAAGTCAGAGTCCGTTCTGAGGAAGAACAGTGATCTAGGACAAGCTCGAAGGGATAGGATATGCAAAAGAACTTGCACTACCTTGCTAAGTATTTCAAGAAGCTGTACAAACTCAACAACAACAACCTTCGAACATTCTTCAAACTCTAGAAACAAGACGAAGATACCAACACCAAGGATAAAAATGACAATCGAGTCAGAGGCAGTTTGGGAATCAAAGAACATACAGTTGTTGGGGCGAGGGAAACAGTAGGCATCCAGTATGCAACAAAATAGGATACATTGCGTTAACTGCAAGGATTTGGACTCTATGCCAGGGAATCAGGAAGCCAAAGCGGGTTAAAAACTACGCGTATCACAAGGAGAAGATGAGAAGTAGCACACAAGAAGAGCTGAACAATGTTCCACTTCAAGCTGTGCATGCTGATTGGCTAAGAGAACACGGATGAGAGATTGATGAACAAGAATTGAAGCACATTACAGTTACATAGCAAAGTTCAGAGGTCTCACCTGAAGAATCCAGTTCTACTAGTCAGCCATTGGAACAGGTACAAAACCCATGATAAAATGATGTTTTGCCAATGTGAGACACATGGAGCAACCTGAATCCATTAGACGACACATAGTTTTTGGCGATAAATATAGTAATTTTCATTCTGATTCATCAAATATATGTACTAATGATAATCAGTTGATCAAAAGGCGGCTGAATGTTGATGAGCGTGCTACGCCTTGCTAAATTTGACTCTTATAACGAGGAAAACAAAACGTATAAAAGCAATTAACGAAAGCTAACGCAACAAAACTCAAAACTGAAGGGATGCAAAACTAACCTTGATGATCTAGTAAGCTCTGGGAGGCTACTAGCAGTCGGGATAGTTTCCTCTATTGCACTTCAGACCAAACAACTGAGCGTGAGAGTACAGACGCCCTTAATGACCTAACGAGTGATAAAAAAATACTTTAAACAAATTAAATGAAACCCTAGGACTATTACTCTTTAAAGACTGACAAAAAGAGGTTAAAACTAAAACCAATGAAATTTCAGTTGTCAATCAGAAACACGATGAGCTAGTCAAAAAGAGTCTGTTAACTAGGTCACACTAAAAGGTCCAACTAAAGAGAAAAAGTAAGTTAATTCGGATTTTAAAGGTAAGGAAGGCGAAAAGACATGACACAATGATTGAAAATGGACAAACAAAATAAATGTTTTTTAAATGAAATTCTTTATAAACGCAATCAGTCAATTCAAACCATTCACATGTTAGCACCCAAAGATGCGCAACGATAATGGTAGAATCAACCTTTGCTAATCCAAAGTACCTCAAAAAGCTCAAACTGAAACTCGTTTTGTATGAGATCCCATATGATACTTCTGATCCGCTACAACAGATTTTTCCTAATGGGGAAAGACAACGACTCTTTAAAAAGAGAGTAGATCAAATTGGATTAAAGATAGAAGTAAACCATATCTACACATATCAAACAGCTTTATGAATACATTTCAACCACACATTCCAAAACCTATCTCTTGATCAGTTGGAACGCGCTAAAGCAGTTAGAATACAATGTGGAGGAAAAACGTTAAACAAACAAAACCAAACTGCTAAAACATGTCCATTCTACCCATTTCTAAATCCAATAATAAAATGACCAAGTTTATAACGAAATGACAAACAACTTCAATCATTTTAGAACAATTTGTGAACAAACTTGGTCTAATCATACTAATAGTTCTTTTCCTAACCCAACTGCTAAGACTATGGAAGTTTTGATCAAAACCTTATTAATGCCTCTTTCAAACAAAACTATACTGGACAGTCATTATAACACCCTGTGTTTTCAAGTCATTGACGACGTCGATAACTATGCTATTTATTTTTATTATTGTACGCATTTACTTGAAATTGTAAACGTTAGGTTAAATCGCGTACACCAAAAATTAGCGTTTAACGTAAACGGGCATTAAATCATCAAGCGTTTACATCAATCATGTGTTAAATAATTATTTTGAGAATAATTATGGTCATTGTTCATTTATTTTATCAGTTACGTAAGTTAAATTCGTTTCGCGATAAAGTACGTTTAAGCATACCCGGAATCACAAAAATATTTCTACGCTTCAACAAAAGTCTAGTATTATTTTTCAATGATCAAAAAGTTTATAAAACTTTACCTCATTCAAGAAAGTGGCGCCCCATTTCACAAGAAATAACCAAGACATATCACTTTGCAATTTTACTTTCATTTAAAAACACTTCACTTTACATGTTATACTTCCATTACATAAAAGATTACTTCCATTTTATGCAAGTAAATAAACTAGCTAGATATTCAAGCCTTGAATTCATGGGATGTTCTACATAAGAGGGAACATAAAGTCTAAGCATTTAATGAAATGGTATGGCTCATGCAAGAGTTAGTCAAGACTTGTAAGAATGACTAATGACTTCAATCACTATTCACCCCCATTCCCTTCACCATGCCGCCACCATCCCCCCCCCCTTGGACTAGTCAATGGTCTTAGTTAGTTTCTTACACCTTTGACTAGTTCCTTATATATACAACATGCATTCATAAATGTAATATCATAAACTCTCTACACTTAACAACTTACCCTTTTGCTCTATACTAGGCCACGGCAAGAATCAAGCACCAAACCAAATCCATAGCAATTTTTATACAACCCATACACTTCTATACACATCTATCCTAAGACATTCTAAGGTGTTTTCATCCATTGAATCACCATTTACAAGTATTAATCAAGAAAAGGAAGCTAGGGTTTTTGTTAAGAAAATAAGGGTTTTCTTAAGTGCAAGCTTGGGTTTTAAGGCTAAACACGGGTTTAGCATTTGTTTCTCATCATCATCATACCTCATAAGGTCTATTTGAACTCTTTATGTTCTTATAATTTTCATTTTTATGCATATGATTATTCTATTTAGCTTAAATCACCATTTAGGTTTTATTCATGAAAATGAAGTTTATACTTGAAATGATCACATGGATTACTTTTATATATGTTGTGTTATTACATATATCATGTTAAAAATGATGATAAAATATTGTATCAAGTTGTTTTGATGAAAACATGATTATGAGTTAATTAGGGTTTTCATAGTTTCATAATATGTTTTAAGTTAAAGAAATACATAAGACAAGTTAAGGATAATTATGGACTTATATTAAGGTTATAAGATCATTAAAATAAGGTTATATCATGATAAGAAAATATGTACACTTATGGTTATTATGTAAAAAGTATAAAGTGGTAAAACATAAAAGCAAGGTCAAAAATGAACTTATGAATGTTAGTTAAACATTCTGTCCCAAAGTGTCTTAAAAATATATCCATTTTATATTTTTATAAGATAATACATTTCACGACGATTCCGAAAAAGTAAGAAACTTGTTAAACGGATTAATAACGAAAAAGTTACGTTAAAAACGAGTTATACGTTAATAAACGAAGTCGTAAATAAATTTTTATAAAAACATTTTTATAAAAATTATAAACAGCAAGTGTTGATATTTTTAACAAATAATACATATTTTTAGGATTCCAAAATGATAAGAATCGTAATTTTTCAATTAATAACGAACGAGTTATGAATTTCGCGAGTTTACGATACTTAAATACTTTTATAAAACTATTTTTATAAAACTTACTGTTCATGACAGAATTATTTATTTTTATAAACCTCATAATATATAGAAACTTTCAAAAAACGACGGAGGTCTCGGAAAGAATCGTTCTACAACGGAGCTATAACGATAAAATATGACATTTACGGGGTCTGATTGTGAACAGTAAAAGTTACTGTTCACCAGAGGGTCAAAATATCGAAAATGTCAAATTATGATAACTCGTCCTAATACGAAAAGATGGGCATAAGAAACGCGAGAATAAAAAACGGGTCTTAAAACGCACAGTTACGCCAGTTGTACTAAAACGGTTATCTCTATAAACGTTTTATTTAAATTATTAAACAAATGTTTCCAAAACCATTAGTGGTGATTGAGCTATATAGAAATGTTATGTGGTTATCAAAGTACTATATTACTAGGGAGTTTCATAATGAGGCCTCTTCGGATGGCGTTTCGACGAGTTGTTGGATTTACGATTTAAAGTGTCCTAACTCCTCGAACGTCATGTCATGACCTCTTATATTATGATAGCCCGAACGATAGTACGATGTAACAACTATAAGATTATATTCAAGTACTCGGTACTTATACGACCTATGATAATTTAGGTTGCATTCGATCTTTTACGTGACGCTTTATCTGCGATATTTGGATTATCTGAACTCAAGGTGAGTTCATAGCCCCACGTTTTACATGATTTGTTTTATAAGTTTTGGGGTGAGAACATGCTTGTTTACAAATGCATTTACAAGGGTGATTACAAATTAGAATTATGCACTTCTATACTTGTCATGCGATGAGATACTATAACTTGTTTTTTCTTTTTGGATGTAAACACATACTTGACTTTTAAGAATAATTACGGATTAGCTTAGGTTTCATGAACTGTAAATCACTTGGAGGGTGAGCGCGAATGTTATAAAATAGATCTATTGGGGATTGACAACCCCCGTTCGGGTGATTTAGCTTCATCGTTCGAGATCGGAACTAACGAACGTATATATCATGTCGGATCTACGACTGGGTTGGTATCTCCAGGGCCACACTGTAATACTATTGGGATTCTTACCGTGCCTTGAATAAAGTGTGGCCCATAACTTTTAAGTCTACGTAGCGATAAGGGGGGCAGGAGTTCCATGAACTTAGAGTAATCGTAATCATTTCTCTTACATACTTGAAACTAATTGGGATATTATGCTCATTATAATATCTACTTGAAATATTTTGGGATATTGTGCTCATTTTAATATCTACTTGAACACATTTGGGATATCTGTTCATTACAATTATTACTTGAAACTTTTTTGGATTTTATATAGGGAAAACCTATATATGTCGGTTTATGTGTTGCAGTCTTGTAATGAGGCGAAACTGTAAACACGTAGACCTATATATATAGTTTTGGGATTTACCCCCAAATTAACTTACGAATACTATGAAACTCACCAACTTTATGTTGAACCCTTTTAAGCATGTTTTTCTCAGGTTGAATGTGAAATAGATCTTGGCCTATTTGAGGAAAATGGGAGTCCAACTTTCAAGAATACTTTTCAAACGAATAAGAGGTCGTTCTCTCATGACTTGTGCAATGGTATTATGAAGTAACGCTCCCGGAAACACATTCCGCTGCGACCCAATTTTGGGGGTGTTACATTTCAAAACATAACACGCGGCTAATTTTCCCCTAACTGTCACCAACAGCCTTTCCCGCCAAATTTCAACACAAACCCAAACCTGTCTAAATCACCTTCCCCGCTCCTCTACACCTCATTCAACCTCGTATTAAACCACCTACACGTCACTTCGCCCACGTGTCATCACCTCATTGGCCCGAACACCTCATCCATTTTTATCTAACGGCTTAGATTCAAACTCAAGAGATCCAACGGCTGAAAATGAAGAAGCTCTCATCACTCTCATCATCATCCTTCTATAAATAGAAGCTCAAGTGCTTAGTTAGGGGGAGTTAGTAGTTAGTGTGTTTTTAATTTCAGTTTCATTTGTAATTTTTCTATTTTGTACTGTTCATCGAATTAAGCTTTTTAGATTCTTCAAATTAGTTGTAATCTCTGTTTCTTCACTTGTACTCTTTGTTTTTAAAAGCAATAAACCAGTTCAGTTGTGTTTTGTTCTCAAATTTTCATGTTATAAGCCGTTTTTAAGCAATAAGCTTGTAATAAGCTGTTTTTAGCTTATTACATTTTCTAAAGTTCAAAAGTTGTTCAATTCTTGTTATAAGCTTTCTAAAAACTGAACTTGTCTCTTATTGTTCAAAATTATCCATTTTAGTTCAAATTGATCAAAAATTGGAAGCTAATTTAGAGTAATAAGCTACATTCAGCTTAATAAGCTTAAAGCTTATTGTTTTAGAGGCTAGGAGCCATATAGGTTTATGTTTTAAGGTCACTCA
>BQNB010111110.1:1409-22416 GCA_026074375.1 Tanacetum coccineum
AGTAAAGCTTCGGGCTTTTGTTACACATACTTTATTAAATCCAATGTATCAGTTTTAAACGACTTTTTGGTCGTTCTTATATTATCTTGTGTTATTGATCTGAGAAGTAACACGCCCTGTACCCTTATTCCGCTGCGACCCAATTTGGGGGTGTTACATTAGGGGGTCTCCTAGTAGTTAGGGGGGGCGTTCTCTAGAGACAGGAAATGTTTCTAGTTTCTTCTGATTTTCTATAAATCTTGTATAGAGACAGTTTCCTATTTTTCCCTTTTGTAGTCAATTCCAATTCATCATGAAGCATCTAATACTTAACAATCAATGTTATAATACTAAACATCTTAAGCTCAATCAAGAAATCATATGTAGGCAAATTGACAATTTTATAAGCATGCATAATATAATAGTAGCCAAAGCGTATTAGGGTGCATGCAAGTATGGGTTTAGAATGATAAAATTAAATGATCATCCAAGACAAGTAATGTTGCCCGTACTTCATACTAAGTTACTAATAAGTAGTATAAGTTTGAATACCTAAGCATAATAGATTGGTAAATAATATAGATAATAATGTCATAAAGTAATTTCCTACATAGCTCACTTCTTCATGTTTCTCATCTCGTAATTGAACTTGACGGTTGATGATTTTGGTTTGGCGGGTGTAAAATGGTTCCAAGTAAGGGTCAATATTTGGTGGGGTTTGAAAAACTTGAAGAATTTGATTGGTTAAATAATTGACATAACGAATGGGGGAAGGACTGCTTGCACGCGAGGTCCCTTCGCCATTTACATCATCATCATCATCATCGTTGAGATAAGAAGAAGATGGTTGGTCATAGGCGGAAGAAGAAGAAGTGGAGTGAAGACCTCTTCTTGTGCCACCATCCTATCTAGGCTTTCGCTCTTGTTGAGCGGCAAGAGGATTCATGACAAGATCGTACAAGACATAAGACTTATTATTTAATTCAGAATTTTCATTCATGATGACATTAAACAAACGGGTCAATAACATACCATAGGGTAAGATCAACCGCTTTTGTTTAGTGACCCACTCTATTCGCTTTTCCATGAAATAGGCAAGGTTGAACTTTTCGGAGTGTACGACACAATAGAGCATGTAACAAAGACACGCGGGAACATGATCCTGATTACCCCCCCAGACAAAAGACATTTTCTCGAATAATTTCTTCCAAAGGCTTCAGGGTTGGCTCAATTTCATGAGTTAGAACTTGATATTCAAGAACATCAATTTCTTCCTCATGACGGATGTGACGGACTTGACCTTCTCTATCAATTCGAATAGACAAAATGATGTCATCTGGAGAAGGAGGGTTGTTTTGATATGGACCATTCTTAGGGACACCATATGTCAACTCGTCAAGTGACCATTTGTCCGTAAAGACACAGGCACCCTCGCGAGGTATGTCAAGAATTTGAGCAAATTCTTCAAGAAAGTAAGAAAAGAATTGGTTTTGGATCACAAATTCGATGAATATCTCACCTTCATCGGAATAATTGATTTGATATTGACTATAAAACTCAAGAATGAATCGAGGACAGATTTGGTCAATAATTTCAAGGAGACACTCAAACTCGACAAAACTGAACATAGACCGAACATAATTTAGATCCGTGAAGTTGTCAAAAACCACCCGACCCTCATGAATGTAACGGCTTTCAAGATTTCTTAGTTTTTCTTTTATAGGTATACGGTATTCATGTGATATTATTGGTATGTAGGCTCTTGTATTTTTGTGATCTTCGGATGACTTACGAGGCATTATTTCCTAAAACAAAAGCAAATCACATTTTATTACCGTTTCACTTTTAGTTGGTTATGCATATTGCTTCTAGCGTGTGTCTAAATGTGAACACTCGATCTAAATATAAAATCCTAAGAGTTAACCCAAACTCTTCTTAATTTGATTTTGCTCAACCAAACAAGTCAAAAAATACATATGTATTATGTATCTTGAAATTTCTTCATGAGATCATTATGCATGTGTTTGAAAATGTTTTTAGATTGTATTGACAATGCATAACAACAATTTTTATTTTGTTCCTAACGTGAGTGATTTGAAAATAAAATTAAGGTTTTGGTTCAAAATCAATTTTTCTACAAGCTCACTAATATATGCAAATCCTATGTCTATGGGAAGCATATTAGTTATACATTGTATCCTAGTTGTCCTAATTGTATGAAATTGAAAGAAAAATTGAAAATCTCCAATTTTAATTTCTGGTGTTCATCATTAACCCTAGACTCAAATTGAAAGAAAATAGATGAAATGACTTACAATTGATGATTTTTAAGATGTTGTGAATGATTATAAGTGTTGATTTTATCTTCAATTTGTGTTTTAATGGGTGATTTTGAGTTTTTGAGTGGTTTTGGTTGAGTTCGTAACTTGCAACACGAAGAGGGGTGTTTGTTTTTGTGGTTTGGAATTTTTTTTGACTAAGTGTAAAATAAGGGGGTCTGCAGATGGCGGTCCCATAATGTCTGGCGGTCCCAAATATATTGGGGGGGCCGCCCTCAGTAAAGGGTTTTGGACTAAGTTTTTGACGAATTTTTTTACAAAGAGGAGTGACATTTTAATTTTTATTTCGCGAATTAAAAATGTTTAAAGTACTTCGGATGAAGTATTTAAGTTGTCACGACACGGAATGGAACACGGACTAGAATTAAGACAGAAGAAGGAGAAGCGGACTAAAGTGATTTATGGAATGTGTTCCATCATGCCTAAACCAAGACGTAGATAGTTAAACGATTCACGTTTAAAAGGTTTAGTGAGAACGTCGGCAATATTATCGACGGACGTCACTTTTTCGATTAAGATATATCCTTTCTGAACATTATCACGAAGAAAGTGGTGACGAATTTTGATGTGTATGGTACGATAATGTTGCACCGGGTTTTTGCTAAGGTCAATCGCGCCTTTGTTATTGCACATGATGGGAACGTCGTCGAGTCGTACGTCGTAGTCGATGAGAGCTTGTTTCATCCATAATGCTTGTTGACATGCCTTTTCGGCGCTTACGTATTCGGCTTCGGTAGTGGATATAGCAAGAGCGGTTTATTTCTTCGAGAACCAAGATGTCAAACAACATCCCACGAACGTACAAATACCGCTAGTGCTCTTTCGATCCACATAATCTCCCGCATGATCAGAGTCGGCATATACTACGGTTTCTATGCAGGTCCCCTTAGGATACCATAATCTTAAGTGCGTAGTGCCTTTAATGTATCGGAAGATACGCTTAACCGCTTCAAGGTGAGGTTTTGGGATCCTCTTGGAAGCGGGCACAAAGGCGAACACTAAACATGATATCGGGCCTACTTGTCGTTAGGTATAGTAAACTACCTATCATGCCTCGATACTTGGTACTATCTACCGACTGACACTCTTCATCTTTCGTGAGTTTAGTATCGGAGGACATGGGGGTTTTCATTGGTTTAGAATCTTCTAGACCAAATTTCTTAAGCATTTCTTTAATATACTTAGATTGATTAAAGAAGATACCATCTTTTATTTATTTTATTTGTAATCCAAGGAAGAAGTTAAGTTCACCCATCATGCTCATCTCAAACTCGTCATGCATGATTTTGCCAAATTCATTACACATGTCTTGATAAGTCGATCCAAATATAATGTCATCGACTTATATTTGAACAATGATGAGATTTGAGCTTTTCTTCTTAGTAAAAAGAGTGTTATCTACCATTCCCATTTTATATTCATGTTTAATAAGGAAAGCTTTTAATCTATCATACCAAGCTTTGGGTGCTTGTTTAATGTAACATTTCTCAAATTTCAGGTCATTATACGACATCTATTATTCGTCACCATTTATTTTGGTCCGATACACGTCTACTTTTAATATCTACTTTTAAGTTAAATCGCGTGGACTAGAAATAATCGTTTAATGTAAACGGTCATCAAATAAATTAAGGTTTATATCCAGCAAGTAATATATAATTATTAAGACGATAATTATTAACTTTGCGTAGTTTATTTTTATTGGTCACGTAAAAGGGTTACGTTTCGCAATAAAATACATTTGGACACGCCTCGGAAACACCTAGACTTACCTAGACTCAAACCAATACCTATTTTTAAAACCTTAACACAAAATTTAATCAATCTTGTGTATACAACCCACTCTAGCCGAATTTTGGGACCAAGACAACTAGAATAATCCTTGTGACTTACACTAAGTACATGTACATCAAAGTTTTAATTAAGGTTGTACAACATGTCCCTAGTTAGCTAACCTCCTACTCCTTGAAAACCTACGTCCAAAGCATAAACACACATAGAAATCTTCCTTGGATCCTTAAGTACATGTACAAACTTCCACTAATTAATATTAGTCCTCAATGTCTCCCACTAATCCATTACACAATGGTTAATAACCATTTGGCCTCTCTTTTCCTTTGTATAGCCGGCTAGCATCAAATCAACAACAAAATCTATAAGATTTCCAAATCACTAGCAAATCTTGTACATACATTGAGTAATTAAGAGTTGTACTTAGTGGTTTAGCTAAATACAATGTGTGACTAACTAAAAACTACAAAACCACCTTGTTAAGGGCACGGTTTGGTTGGTTTAGGACTAGGAGGTAAGTAACTAGCTCATATGCCTATAAATACTCATATAGTCTCACCATATTACACTCTTACAAACACAAACACTTAAACACATACACTCTCTTTGCGTCGGGTCTTAAACCGCACATAACTTACCCATTTACCTCATTCGAACCAAGAAAACACAATAAAGGTTTACATAACTAGGCCAAGGAAATTTACAAGCTAAGGGTTGGTTGTACACTAATCTTGGAGCTTTAATTTATCATTTGGGTTGTGTCTCGCATACGTGATTGGTTACTTAGCTCGCGCACACTCGAAACAAGTCTTAGGACCTTTTGTAAGTTACATTTAAACTTGTACAAATCATATCATACATGTCTTCCTTATTTTTTAGTCAATAGGTCACGTTACTACACGAAGGACACGTTAACATTTGCTCGTGTATTGTAACTACGAACCGTACGTATAAACGAAGGGTTTATACACGTACTAAATTTTGTGTGGTGATGGAAACGTTAAAGAACAAATACAAAATGAGTAAATGACAAGAAAAGTCATAAACATGTACGTTAGACACGATTAAGAACATCAACGTAAACATTAATCCCACACGCACGAAATTTTTATAAATCGTACGTAAACTTGCGTTATAAACATGACACGATGGCTTGAGAACATATACATGACACGTCTAAACGCTTGCATGTAAAACGCGACGTGTACATAAGATAAATACACGACATATAGTACTACGGCTAGTTATTTCGAAACCTACATGTTGCTAAAAGAGTAACGAGCCACAATGGGCTTGTATAATCAAAACGTACTCACGGATTGGGCCCAAAAGGGTGGGACCCGTAGCTTATTATAAGCTCATTTGAGCTTATTGTTAGACTAGAAGGCTTATAAGACTTGAAACATAACAAGCATACCTTAAACAAACCTATAATGGGCCAAATTAGTCCGAGAGCCCACGGAACAAAACCAAGCAGGCCCAATAAGCTAACTCGGGGGCCCACATATTATTCATAAGCTCTATGAGCTTATTTATAGTTCGATGAACTTATTGAAAACTTATATAGGCCCTTATACCCTTTAAAACCCAAACGAATCTTAAATGGGCTTCACGGCCTATTTTCGTGAGCCACAAGGCCCATAAGTCACAGATAAGCTAGGACGGCTTATTTGTGAGCTTAAACAGCTCATAGGTTTCCTCATAACCTTAGACAAGCTAACGGACCCAAAGGTATCCAACCCCAAACCTTTAAAACCCTATCGGGCTTATATCGAACCCAATAAGCTTAACTACTAGATAAATTGCTTATTAAATAAGCCCCATGGATACGAAAACTTAATCAGACCCTAATAAGCTATTTAAGAAAGGAAAATAAGTTAGAATCACTAAGAAAACCTTAATGGACCTTGGTACTAACTTTCGGTAAAGGTTGTTGGGCCAACGAGCCCAATAAGCTCAAAATAAGCTCATCCGAGCTTATTAATAAGCCAAACTGAGTTGTGTTGCTTAAATGAGCTTAACATGTGCTTTAGTGCTTTTTAAAGCTTAATCGAAACTCTAAAATACTTATTGGACCTTAACGGGCCCAATAAGGTCCATTAAGCCAAAATAAGCTCTCCCGAGCTTATTTATAAGATGGGATAGATTATATGGCTTATGGAAGCTTAATGAAATCTAATGTCACTTGTTAGAACTTAATTGGAGTTAAAATGCGATTTTTACAAGTTAATGGACTAAATGTGTCAATTTAGAAACTTGAGGGTTTAAAACTGCCAATTCACTATTTTAGTAAATTGAGGGACTGTTCTGTCATTCCTGGAACTTAAGGGGACTGTTTCAAACATTATAGGACCTAAAGTGCAACATTGTAAAGTTAGAGGACTAAAAGTGTAATTTTGGAGACTTAGGAGTCTAAAGTGTAAATGTTACATTTTCATAAACTGAAGGGGGCTGTTTTGTAATTACATAAAACTCAAGGGTAATTTATAAACAAAGGTGATTTTATAAACACTCAGCGAATCGGACAAATTATATTCGGATATTATACAAGTAAACCTCCGATTTAATAAATACGAATATTTATTAATAACATTTATATATATATACTGGAACGTGTGAAATCGTAACTAAAATGATAGAAAAAAATAAAAACAGATAAAGGAGTCACCCACTTTCTAAGAGCCATTAAACAAATTTCAAATACATTAAACACGTACACCACCACACAAGTGATAACAGTATATATAGACTAGCAATTTATTGTAGTTTATACATTGAGTCTTATCCATAAATTTTGTAGACTAAGACTAGCCGTATTTTACTTAGGTTATTTGACGTGTGATTCATACTTGGATAACTATATCATTTGATTTTCAGAGGACTATTTACTAAGGTGATTTATAAGCCCCACTGTTTTACAATTATTTAAATTGATTTACAACCTTGGTGGTGAGAACATCCCTTTTGTTTTACAAATTTGGATGCAAGTGTACATTTAATCCAATGATTACGTGTTTGCCTAAGTACGAAAAACGACGTGAGCCCTTTATCATAGATACTGTCAATCACAGGATGTATAGCGTAAATGTTATAAATAGATCTATTTGGGATTGACATCCCCGTTTGGGTGAGTAGCGCTCACTGTGCCGGGTTGCCGGACAACAAACATATACCATGTCGGATTGGGATGTTGCGGGTTAGAACATCATTCACAACATCATTCACGGGCATTCATTGGCAATATATTGCATTCATACATGTCGAGCTTCAGTGTCATGAGCTTAGGAAAACGTAATTACTTTTTATGATGTTTGCATCTGTTGCTTAATCATACACTTGGAAATCTTGCGGTCCTACAATTGATTTACATAAACCTATGAATTCACCAACTTTATGTTGACGTTTTAAGCATGTTTTTCAGGTCAATAAGGCACGAGGTGCGATGATACATTGGAAGTCAATAATTGAAGAGTCAACATTTAAGATTTGGGGTCTTATTACATTTTGGGGACAATTGTTATAAACCGGAATCTTTATTTATATTGTTGAACAATTTGAAGCCATGGGCTTATGTAACAAACAAGTATTTTGTTAATCCAATGTATCTTTTTCAAACGACACGTTTAGTGGTCGTTCTCATATCTTGTGCTATTGATCTATGAAGTAACGCCCTCGGATATACATTATATTCCGCTGCTACCCAGATTTGGGGGTGTTACAGATTGGTATCAGAGCCAAGGTTATAGAGAACCAGGTCAAAAGTTTTGTCTGGACTATAACCATTTTCAAACACTGTTTTCACAAATGGGATTTGCGAGGGACATACATGCATTACTTGTTTACATCTAGCACATATATGCTTACATGATACACACTATTTTAGCATTAGTAGGGTACTAAGTGCTTACATGATTGATATATGCGTATATAAAATATACTAAGTATAGTACTATAAGAGTCTTATAGTATAACGTAGAGACCACTCTTATAATTAAAGCATATAGACATATCATACCGATCTTTCCTATAAGTAATACTTATATAGGTTATTTTTGCTTTTTGTAGTAGTCATGTCTTCTGCAACATCTGCGATTACCTACACTTCCGTTTACACCGACTCTGAGCCCGGCAGAGCCTTCTGGGGAGCCAATGATGAGGAGATATCTAAGGGAGGCATCCCACGGGTCATTGTATTAGGATACGACGGACTCCCAATGCAGCCAGTAGCCCCACCATCACCGGATTACATACCAGGCCCAGAGGATCCACAGACACCGCCAGTTCCTCAGGACGAGGATGAGCGTGAGCCTATGTTTGTACATGCACATGATCCTGACTACATGCCAGAGCCTATATACCCTGAGTATATACCATTGGAGGATGAGCATGAGTTTCCAGCTGAGGAGCAGTCATTACCTCCTGTTGATTCACCTACTGCTGAGTCACCCGGATATGTTACTGAGTCGAATCCCGAGGAGGATCTAGAGGAGTACAAGGATGATGAGATAGAGGATGGTCCGGTTAACTATCCTATGGACAGGGGATATGATAGAGATGATGATGACGACGATTCATCTAGGGATGACGCGGATGATGAGGATGAGGATGATGAGGACGAGGAGGGGGAAGAGGAGGAACAATTAGCTCGACTCTGCTATTGATATACCTGTTGATGAGCCTGTTTTCCCACCTAAGGGAACAGAGCCTTTTATACCACCACCCTCCACTGACATTACTTTTGGGGCTAGGATTACCGTCCGGCCTCAGGCTTCCATATCCCTTCCACCAGAGGCAGAGGTTTAGAGACTTCTGGCCATGACTACTCCATCACCATCACCACCTATCTCACTATCACCACCCTCTGCAGTGGAGCGCCTTGATAGGAGCATGGCCCTACATGCACATTCATCACCACCACCTGTGCCATCACCATTACTACCATCAGCTGGGTGTCTAACCCAAATCCAGATACTTAGGATAACATCCACTCAGGCTATCATTGATGCAGTTACTGCCGCATTACCATCACCCCCACTACCACCACTACCACCATCTCTATACATACCACCACCTGTTGACTGTAGGGATGATATTACCGAGTCTGAGCAGCCACCCCACAAGAGGTTGTATTTGTCCACCCTAGGCTCTAGATACGAGGTCGAGGAGAGTTTTACTGCTAGACCTACCAGAGGTCGGGGGATAAATTATGGATTTGTCAGTACGGTAGATACTGAAGAGAGGCGACAGGGGACTAGAGATGTTGGGTACGATATTAGGGATACTTGGGTAGATCCGGCAGAGGCAGTTTCAGAGATAGCATCTATGACCGTGGGAGAGGTCAATACTAGGGTCACAGAGTTTGCTGAGCTCCATGAGCATGATACACATGACTTGAATGCTTTACTAGAGGATGCTCAGGATAGCAGGTCTCGTATATCACAGCGAGTCAATATGGACTCGCAGCGGGTCGATTTACTTATAGAGGATAGGATGACTCTCCAGGAGACAGTATGGATGGTGAAGGAGGAGGCCTATGCTTCCTGAGAGGCTTGGGCTCACTCGATAGGATTGAGTCGGGCGACTCATCAGGAGCTTTAGACCCATCGTGATCATGTGTATGCACACGAGACCTATATGCAGGCACCCCAGACACAGCTACAGCTGCAGGGTACTCTCATTCCGACACAACATCAGGTACATGAGACTCACTTTCAGATGCAACAGGCTGAGTTAGCAAAGCTTCGAGAGACTGGCTGTAGGCGTCAGGTACAGATGGTAGAGACTCTCCGAGTCATTAGAGACATGAGGCGAGAGATGAGTGACATGCAGGCCGAGTTGTTGGCACTACGAGAACAGCAGAGGAGAGCTAGACAGCCAAGACCAGATGCTAGGATTCCAGATCACCAGGATGCTTCTGGGGATGCTGACAGTCACATCTAGTGATTTATGTTATTTTATCTTGCTAGGTCATTGTACAGGCATGTTAAGTATTAGGAGTTTTCCCCGCTAGCATAGCCTTAGATCTTTTGTATTGTATTCTGTGTAATCCGACAACTATATCATGTAAAATTTTCAAAGTTATGAATGAAATGGATGTGTTATGTGGTACTATATACCTCTCTTGTGTTGATATCTCATCTATACATTATTATATTCTGTCATATAACCTTATGTTTTGTCTTTTGTAATCTAGACAAATCATGGCACCTACGACCAGAAGAGGACATAATACCCCTGTTAACAACACCAACCCAAACAACATGACTCCAGAATCCATCCAAGCAATGATTGACCAGGCTCTTCTGCGAAACTCCACCAATGGAGATGGAAGCCACAGTCACACTGGGATAACCGAAGGAATGTGCAAACTGCGCGCCCTTGTTTTTATGCTGACTTCATGAAGTGTCAACCTTTGAACTTCAAGGGGACTGAAGGCGTGGTTGGTTTGACTCGGTGGATTGAGAAGATGGAGGCAGTTTTCAATATCAATGGTTGTACTATTGAGAATCAAGTAAAGTTTGCCACCTGCACTCTGTTAGGTGCTGCCTTGACTTGGTGGAATGGTCAGATAAGAACCTTAGGTCTTGAGGCATATGCAATGACTTGGGAAATACTCAAGAAAAAGATGACAGACAAGTATTGTCCGCAGGGTGAAATCAAGAAATTAGAAATCGAGCTGTAGAACCTAAAGGTCAAGGGGAACGATGTTTCAACGTACACTGAACGTTTCCAAGAGCTAACCCTGATATGTACCAAGTTTGTTGCCAACGAAACCGAGAAGGTTGACAAGTACATCAATGGACTTCCTGACAACATCTATGGGAACGTCAAATCTGCCAGACCCAAGATGTTGGATGAGACTATTGAGTTGGCTAACGACTTGATGGATCAGAAACTCCGCACCTATGCAGAAAGGCAGTCTGACAACAAAAGGAAGGCTGATGATTTATCCAGAAATAACCATGGTCACCAGCAACAACCCTTCAAGAGGCAGAATGTCGCCAAGGTCTACAATATGGGGATAGGCGAAAAGAAGCCTTATATGGGATCTTTGCCCAAGTGCACCAAGTGCCATCTTTACCACAATGGCCCGTGCACCCAGAAGTGTCACAAGTGCAACAAAGTAGGGCATTTTGCTTGCGATTGCAAGAGTACTGGTAACACAAATGTTGCTAATACTTAGAAGGGCAATGGGGCAGCTCCCAAGGGAAATGGTTATTTTGAGTGTGGAGCACCAGGGAATTTCAAGAGAGATTGTCCTAAGTTAAAGAATAAGGATGGAGGGAATGGGAATGCACAAGGCTGGGTTTATGCAGTTGGGAATGCAGAAAAGAGAGGAAATGCATTGGGAAACCCGGATGCCAATGTCGTCACGCGTATGTTCCTCTTAAATAACCACTATGCATCTATCTTATTCGACACTGGTGCCGATAGAAGTTTTATATCCACTATATTTAGTTCCCTGATTAACATCTCCCCAACTCTATTAGATGATAGTTATGATGTCGAATTAACTGATGGGAAAATAGTCAGGATATACACTATTATACGAGGTTGCACTTTAAGTTTCTTAGACCATCCGTTCAACATAGATCTAATGCCCATAGAACTGGGGAGTTTCGATGTCATTATCGGTATGGACTGGTTAAGAAGATGTCACGTCGTGATCGTGTGCGATGAGAAACTTGTTCAAGTTCCCTATGGGAATGAAACCTTGACTTTTTGTGGCAACGAAGGTAGCAACGGGAGAGAATCTCTGTTAATAGTTATCTCATGTTCAAAAGCTCAAGAGTACATGGCAAAAGGATGCCAGGTCTTTTTGGCGCAGATATCCACCAAGAAAGAGGAGGACAAGTCGAAAGGAAAACAAATAAAGGACATACCAGTCGTCCAATATTTTCCTGAAGTATTTCCTGAGGACCTTCCAGGTCTTCCTCTAACTTGACCTGTGGAATTCCAAATCGACTTAATTCTAGGAGCCGCGCCCGTAGCTCAAGCACCGTATCGATTGGCTCCATCCGAAATGAAGGAATTATCGGAACAATTACAAGAGCTTTCCGACAAAGGATTCATAAGGCCTAGTTCCTCACCTTGGGGAGCCCTGGTCTTGTTTTTCAAAAAGAATGATGGGTCATTCAGGATGTGCATCGACTACCGTGAGTTAAATAAACTGACAGTGAAGAATCGTTATCCACTCCCTAGGATCGATGATTTATTTGATCAACTCCAAGGATCCAATATTTATTCGAAGATAGATCTGAGATCAGGATATCACCAGCTTAGAGTACGAGAGCAAGACATTCTAAAGACGGCATTCAGAACTCGGTATGGCCATTACGAGTTCCAGGTTATGCCATTCAGACTGACAAACGCACTTGCGGTATTCATGGACCTCATGAACCGAGTATGCAAGCCTTACTTGGATAAGTTCGTAATTGTCTTCATCGATGACATACTTATTTATTCAAAGGACGAGAAAGAGCATGAAGAACATCTCAAGGCCATTTTAGAATTGCTTAAGAAAGAGAAGTTGTATGCCAAATTTTCAAAATGTGAATTTTTGATTTCAAAGGTATAATTTCTCGGATACGTCATTGATAGCAGAGGCATACATGTGGATCTAGCCAAGATAGAATCTATCAAAGATTGGGCGTCTCCTAAGACACCAACGGAGATCCGCCAATTTTTAGGTCTTGCTGGTTACTATCGAAGGTTCATCGAAGGATTTTCGAAGATTGCTAAATCAATGACGAAACTTACTCAGAAAGGAATCAAGTTCGACTGGGGTGAAAAGGAAGAGAACGCTTTTCAGTTAATAAAGCAGAAGTTGTGCAGTGCACCAATTCTGGCTTTACCTGAAGGGAGCGAAGACTTTGTGGTCTACTGTGATGCGTCACACAAGGGTTTAGCGTTGTATTGATGCAGAGTGAGAAATGTTGATTTCTTATGCTTCCTCAGGACACAACTAAAAGTTCACGAGAAGAACTACACCACTCATGATTTAGAACTTGGATCGGTGGTATTTGCTCTAAAGATATGGAGACACTATCTATACGGAACCAGATGCACCGTGTTCACCGACCATAAAAGCCTACAACACATTCTCGATCAGAAGGAGCTTAACATGAGGCAACGCCGTTGGCTAGAGTTGTTAAGTGATTACGATTGCGACATTCGTTATCATCCAGGGAAGGCAAACGTAGTGGCCGATGCGTTGAGCCGTAAGGAACGGATTGAGCCATTGCGGGTTCGAGCCTTAGTTATGACAATTGGCTTGGATCTTCCCAAACGAATATTAGAAGCTCAGATCGAAGCCCAGAAACCAGAGAATCTCGTGAATGAAGACGTAGGCGGTATAATCAGAAGGGATATACCCAAGGAAAGATTGGAACCACGTGCCGATGGAACACTATGTTTACACGGCAGGAGTTGGTTACCTTGCTATGGAGATTTAAGATCCGTGATTATGCACGAATCTCACAAGTCAAAATACTCTATCCATCCCGGTTCGGAAAAGATGTATCAAGACATGAAAAAGCTATATTGGTGGCCCAATATGAAGGCAGACATCGCCACCTATGTTAGCAAGTGCTTGACATGTGCAAGGGTCAAGGCCGAACATCAAAGGCCATCAGGATTGCTAGTACAACCTGAGATACCCGAGTGGAAGTGGGATAATATCATGATGGATTTTATCACCAAGCTTCCTAAGTCATCGCAAGGTTTTGACACCATCTGGGTGATTGTGGATCGACTTACAAAATCTGCTCACTTCTTGCCAATAAGGAAGAATGAACCATTGGACAAGTTGGCAAGGTTGTACCTGGACAGGATAGTAGCAAGACACAGAATACCCGTGTCAATCATCTGTGATCGTGATGGAAGATTCACGTCCAATTTGTAACACCCTCAAATCTGAGCACGCAGCGGAATGTTTGAATATCTGAGGGCGTTACTTTATGGATCAATAGCACAAGATCTGAGAACGACTACTAAATGTGTCGTTTGAAAAAGATACATTGGATTAACAAAATACTTGTTTGTTACATAAGCCCATGGCTTCAAATTGTTCAACAATATAAATAAAGATTCCGGTTTATAACAATTTTCCCCAAAATGTAATAAGACCCCAAATCTTAAGTGTTGACTCTTCAATTATTGACTTCCAATGTATCATCGCACCTCGTGCCTTATTGACCTGAAAAACATGCTTAAAACGTCAACATAAAGTTGGTGAATTCATAGGTTTATGTAAATCAATAGTAGGACCGCAAGATTTCCAAGTGTATGATTAAGCAACAAATGCAAACATCATAAAAGGTAATTACGTTTTCCTAAGCTCATGACACTGAAGCTCGACATATGTGAATGCAAATATATTTGCCAACGAGTGTCCGTGAATGATGTGCTAACCCTGCAACATCCCAAATTCGACATGGTATGCGTTCGTTCCTGGTGATAGCTAGTCACCTGAACGGGGATTGTCAATCCCTAATAGATCTATCCATAACATTCGCGCCCACACAATGTAATTCCCAATCACATCTATGCAATTAACAGTTCATGATCATGGACATAATGGGTTATGGTAACTCAAGCAAACACGTAATCATGGTATAAAATGTACACTTGCGTCCAATTTGTAAAACAAAGCATGTTCTCACCCCAAGGATGTAAATCATTTAAATAATTATAAAACATGAGGCTATGAACTCACCTGAGTGAATAGTCCTCTGGAAATTGATAATAGATATCCAAGTATGAATCACACCGTCAAATACCAAAGTAAATACGGCCAGTTTTAGTCTACAAGTTTAGGCTAAAGACTCAATGTATAAACTACAATAAATTTGCTAGTTTATGTGTACTGATAACGTATAGTCCAACCTCGGGTCATGAACCCGACCCACGAATAGTACTTATACCCAGGCCCATAATGAATGGGCCATAGCGACATCAATACGGGCTTCCAAAGCCCAAATGGTACTGCCTATGGGGAAGCCCATGACATATGAGCTATCACGATGAGGATTTAGGCCCATGAGGCCCAACTAGCGCACACGTGCGCAGGTATCTAGAACACCCGTTACGAACGGGTCATAATTATGAGGTGGGCCCACCAGTTAATAAATAACGGTGAGGCCTCTCGGATACTAACCTAATTAAGGGGACAAAGCCCATTAGGGTTTTGGTGAGTATATAAAGAGCATCTCTGCTCTCATCTAAGGTATGCCCTCATAACCCTAACTTTCTACTAAAACCTAAACCGATTACTTACTCTCACGCCGGAGGATAATCGTGGGAGACAATCCCACGGTAAGCCTAACGGTGTTTTGTTTTCTTAGTGCGCAGGTCTCACACATCAAGACTTAATTGATACAGGAACCGGGGCCTAACAGATCCGTGTTACACCTAATTCGGACCTAATCAAGGATCGTCCAACTTTTGTATCAACAGATTGGCGCCATCCGTGGGACCCAACACTAAGAACACTACCAAAATCTAGAATGACAAAGCAAGGAAACTTTACCCAGCGGACTCCGCAGGCGAAGAAGCAGAGCGACCAAGCCTCTAGACAGATCTCTAAGCAGGCCTCTGGAAGCGCCAATGCGCCACATGATCTGGTCTTCACAGCGATGGGACCACCCCTGGGGACAACCCAGACAGCCGCCACAATCACAAGCACGGAAGGTCTACAGCGTGCTACTTTCACCACCCCTCCCCAAACGGTGCCAGGGACGAATACTACCGAGCCGCCACCCCCACCCCTTCGAAACCTCCCCACACCCCCCCACCCCCACCCCTTCGAAACAAGGGTCCCGAGTTAGGGGCTGACAACCTTACACTGGAAGGGGTCGCGACTGAATTGGCGCCGAGTGATTTCGTATCTCAAAACTACGAGACTTTGGTCGCCCTCATGCAAGAGGAAACAAAAAAGAGATCAAGCCAGAGCCTACAGGCCCGACTTAACTTCGGCCCGGAGGACGAAGTATCTCCACCGCGCCACCAAAAGGAAAGGCGCGGAAAGGATAACCGTCGACCTCCAGTATTCGGTAGAATCGGAAAGAAAGTTTCGGACTCAAACGACTAACTTGCAGAATTTGGACACTCATGAAAACAATGACTTAGGCGCATCAGCGTCACGTGATAGGCCTTGGCTGTCGCGATGTCCACAGCATTTTGGACAAAGGCGCTCCCCGAGTGAAAGTCCTCCAAGTTCAGACTCCGAGGACAGTCGGCGCAAGCGCCGCAGAAGAGTAAGCTCGTCCTCAAAGAACCCTCAACAAGAGACAGCAGAACTGGACCACTAAGAAACCAAGAACAAATATTCGTGATGACGCAGACGAAGATATGACCCCGTCCATTTGCGTCGCCAAAATGTCGAACGCATTTACTGCGCGCATTAGCGACTTCCCCTCGGAGAATAAGAAAAGGCTCATGCCTGCTAACGTAAAAACTTATGAAGGGAAACAGGTGATCCTGATAGTACCATCTAAAAACTTCGAATCGAGGCCACTATGAAAACGCCACAACCCGTGTGGTGCCACATTGTTTCAAATTCCACGTTAGTAGGAAGCGCGCGTAACTGGTTCAGCAAACTACCTACGCAGAAGCATTGATGGGTTGAAAGTTACGGAAGGGCATTCTCGCTTAAATTTTACTCGGAGAAGAAGTGTGCAAGAACCCTGTCGAGTTGCCATGGTGAAACAGCGACCAAGGAGAGTCCACAAGCGCCCAAGTAGAGCGCATATAAGGACGAATGCATACACGTCAAGCGTCCCCCGGAATTCTCAAGATCACAGGTTAATGAATGGAATAAATAACCCAGAACTTATCAAAAGGTTGAATAAAGGGTTCCTCAATACCTTTGATGATTGAATGAATCCACAAGGTCCTTCATCCAAGGAGAAGCCGCCGCCGCAGACAGCAGAAAAGGCTACTCAAACAACAGGTCACATGAACAGTCCAGGAGACAATCCAATGACCAGAGTAGTATCGCAACAACAGCTAACTTGCAGTCAGAGGGGAGGCGGGGGGAAACGACAATAAACCCCACTGTCAATATGACCCCAAATGAGATACAGCAACAGAAGGTGCAAACTTCCCAAGGCCACCACCAATGCGCACTCCAGAAGAGCAACGCGTGGGGAACAGATACTGTGAGTATCATAGGCAGAAGGGCCATACTACCAATGAGTGCGTCCAACTGCGCCAGCTAATTGACAAATTGGTGAAGGAAGGCAGATTGGATCACCTGGTGAAAAACATCAAGGAAGGAAAAGATAAATAAAGGAGCGAAGGCAAGAAAGACGCACCTAGGGGGACAAGCAGACACCATCTATATGTTGCAGTCATGGCAGCTAAAAACTAAGCAAAAATCACCAAAAATTTTCCCACGCATGAAGTGGGCATCTCTTTTTCCCACTTTAACTGCGGACAACGCAGTGGTGGAGCCACTTTCCATCGAGATAAAATGCAGCGGGTCACGACCAACCATCGCATGTTACATTGATGAGGAGCAACTGCAGGAGACATACTGCACGAACATTGCTTCCAAAGACTAGCGCCCTGAAGTAAAAACAGTTAAGACTCTGCCACGATTCGTTGCTGCTTCAACGAAAGAAAAAGATATGGCCCATTGGGGCAACTAACGATTACCGTATCTGGTTGGCAATAAGGAGCACTCCACAACACCTGGATGAATTTCCATGGTATCAGATCACCATCTCCCATACAATGGGCATTATGGAAGACCATGGATCTCGGCGAATACGCGCGGTTCCCATCCAACTGGCCTACGGGATGCTAAAATTCCCCGTCGACTGCGAATTGTCACCATTTACAACAACCGCCGGCACCGGCCTAAAGATGCAACACAGTCACATTTGACGTGCTGCAGACTAAGAAACACACCAACCCACAAAGTGACAAACATTGAAGGTCGCGATTCATCCCAATTACCCCCGGAGCAATAAGTAGCGATCGGGGGGTCCGCTGTCTATACGGTATGGAGCGGCTGTGTGCGCACAACTTGCAAAGAAACCTTGATTATCTTTGCTTGGGAACCAAAACACATGACTTGTGAGCCACGATCGATCACAGAACACAAGTTGAAAATCCACAAGGAATACTTCCCCAGTAAGGCAAAAAAACGCGTGTCAAGCTCCAAAGCGCGCTAAGCCATTCTGAGGAGGTACAAAACTCATGGCGGCAGTATCCATGCGAGAAGTCTATAACCATAACTGGCTCCACCAACCCAGTTTAATGGTCAAAAAAAGCGATGGTAGCTGGCGGATGTGCGTGGAAACTTCACCGACCTTAACAAAGCATGCCACAAGAACTGCTATCCCACTACCAGAAAAGATAGATCGAAAGTGAGTCCTTATTATTCGGATATCCCCGTTCAAGTGCTCTTACGCATACAAGGGGTAACACCATTCCAAATGACAAGGATGTACAGGAAAAGACATCCTTGACACAAGTCAAGGTGTCCTATTGCTATAACCAAGATGCCTTTTTGGCCTAAAAGAATGCGGGTGCCACACTCTACCAGCGACTGTAGATAACTGCGTTCGAGGGGCAAGTGGGCCGGCAACCTGAAGTCTTAAGTCGATGACCTTGTTAAAAAAGACACACCGAAGACGAGTTGGTGCGCAAGACATTGTCGAGAAACTTTCAGGGCACTGCAAAAAAATCAATAGAACTAAATCCTAACAATGCACTATTGGGCTAGAGAAGGCATTTTCCCTCTCGGATACTTGAAAGAACCGACGTCATCAATCCGTGTCCAGAAAAAACAAAAGCTGTCATCCAACTACCTTCACCGCGCACGATGAAAAGTCCAGTACGTTAAATGGGAAGTTAGCCGTTTCAGGCACAAGTTTCCTATCAAGTCAGCAGACAATCCACTCCCTTGTTCAAAACACTCAAGAAGTATACGAAGAAGGGAGACTTCCATTGGACTACAGAAGCAGAAGAAGCTTTCACGCTGCTCAAGCAGCATATAGCAGCACTTCCCACGCTAGTCGCACCCCGACCAGGGGAGGAGTTGATAATATATTTATCCGCGACGCATGGGGCAATTAGCGCCGTGCTACTGACAGATAGGGACTCCGTACAAACACCGGTATACTTCGTAAGTAAAGCACTCAAAGTAAATGGAGATCACTATAGCGCAATGAGAAGTTGATCCTGCGTTATTATTTTTTGCTGCCAAAAGACTGCGCAGATATTTTCAAGCGCACCCATATATTGTTAATCACAATCAACCCATCAAACAGTTATCTCTAAACCAGATCGTCGGGGACGATTGCAAAAAGTGAGCGTGTTGCTAAGGGGAGCATAAAAACATCTCTTATAGACCACGCACCGCAGTGAAAGGACTAGATACTGGCGAATTTTCTCATCGAAAAAACTCAGAAACCGACGCTGTCCTCCCCCATAGCCGAAAGTAAAACTCCCAGACCCATGGATCTAATTCACAGGATGGACTCGACATGGCGTCGGACGGGTCGGGCGGCCAAGGCCTCATCCCCACTAACCCCCGGAAGTGCAGGAATTCACTTACCACCTTCGTTATGAATTCACAGCCACGAACAACGAGGCGAAGTACGAAGCCCTAATTCGGGGCTACGCATTGCAGCTCGAATGGTTGACGTAACCTAGAAGCAAATGTGGACTCCCGAGTTAGGTAGCCACCATGTGTTGGGCGAACATGTGGCTACAGAAGAGAACATGATTCCGATACCAGATCTTACAAGACCAAGTCCTAATCCAGGTTTGATAGATTCTCACCATTTCGACAGGTTCCTAGAGTAACACACTAAAAAAGCAGATGCCATAAGTAATATCGAATCCACGAGCTTCGACGCACCTATCAAAGCAGGTATTGCGAAATCTTGTAGCCCAAACATCCATTCTACACGAGATGAGAAAACTACGTTGATAGAAGAGCCATGATCCAACTGGATGACGCCCTCTCATTAAATACAAAGCAAGGGCACCCGGAATCCCTCATGAACAAAAGGATGCCCGGCGAATACGCCGCACGGCGCAGAGATTCGAACTTCGAAATGGTGTCCTCTATCGACGTTCGTTCCTACAACCATGGCTCCGATGCGTCGGACCTATTCAGGCAGACTATGTGCTACGCGAGATTCATGCGGGTTCCTGCAGTATGCACTCAGGACCACGATCTGTAGTAGCTAGAGCCTTACGGTCTGGGTACTACTGGCCCACCATGCACCGCGACGCACGCGACATGATAAAGAAATGCAATGATTGCCAAGTACATAGACCAATCCCGCGCCAACCACAACAGGAGCTAACACCCATCACCTCGCCATGGCCATTCCACAAGTGGGGTATCGACATCGCTGGTCCCTTCCCTGTTGCGGCGGGAGGCTTGAAATTCCTTATCGTGGCTATCGACTACTTTACCAAATGGATCGAGGCGAAAGCGGTCGCCACAATCACAGGGAATCAGGTAAAACGATTTGTTTGGGATAACATTGTGTGCCGTTTTGGATTACCTGGAGAAATAGTTTCGGACAATGGGAAACAATTATGTGATAACCCGTTCAAAGACTGGTGCGCGAGATTAAGCATTACACAGCGTTTTGCGTCGGTTAAACACCCACAGACCAATGGTTTGGTTGAGCGCGCAAATCGAAGTCTAGGCGAAGGAATCAAAGCGCGCCTGGATAGACATAAAGGCAGGTGGGTAGAGGAATTGTCACATGTCTTGTGGGCACATCGCACAACAATCAAAGTTAGCACAGGGGACACTCCCTTCTCTGTAATCTATGGAACGGCAAGAAATGCTATCTTTAGGGAAGTACTCACTGGGTATATGCATACTTATGTTTTTTCTTTTAAGACAAATGTTTTTCATTTTT